>JAPZPB010000158.1:0-67647 GCA_037952635.1 Bryoglossum gracile | reverse complement strand
TTTTTCAATTAAAACACAACTCACACCGCGCCCACCGAAACCGTAACCGGCGCCCACCCCCGCCACCCGCCCCCCCCCCCCCCCCCCCCCCCTTTTTTTTTGCAAGCCATGAAGGTCCTGCAACGTGTTGACGCCTTGATTATAATATGCGTCTCTGGAGAAGTCAAGAGATAATGAATGCTATGGTACCCTGGTAAAAAGGTTAGTATCTTACCTATTATATATGTAGGATGCCTGGGTTTGCTTAGGATTCGTTCAATCCTTGCACTCAAACTCTTCAGGTACCATCGCCAATCACCAAAGTACGACGAGAGCACCGATAAGTGTGTGATATTCCACTCTGGTAGCGGGTTCCTCGACTTCTCCCACTGGGTTATTGAGGCCTCAAGACGCTTTGCAGGTTTACCAGAGGGGCAGTATCGGGTAGCGCGCAGTTAAGCGCAATATCAAATCCCGAGTGGGGTATGAAAAAAGGAAACATCCAAAGAGAAAAAAGACTGGGTGAGATTCATGGGTGTAGATGCGGACAAAAACGCCGATGACGCAGTCACGTACTGTAATCCCACAGTTCCGGTTGTCGAGGTCGTGGATTCGAAGTACAGACAGGGTAGTAACTCAAATACTTTCATGCATCCCCTCTTGTTGAAACAACTGGGAATATTTGACGAATAAGCAAATGAGAAGCGAAGTCGAGGTCGACGTACAGTATTTATTGTATTTAACTTTGTAAGGAGGACGAGGACGAGCATGGAGCTTAGTGAGCACTGCTCACTAAGCAAAGCTTTATTGTGGCAGAGACTACTTCGTACTTCTCGGGATCTCGGTTGGTCTCTGGTTCCTGGCCTGGATTGATAATGGACAAGTGAACAACGACAGGGCTAGGTGAATGCCCCACCTTTCTATGGAGGCCTTACAAATAGCTCGAGGACCCCTCCTTAAGCTTCAACATCACTTCTTCAGACAGGTTCTCCTCTTCAATCAAATCAACTAACTGCTCTATCTTCTTCAACTTCCCAGCCCCTCTTTGACTGATCGTCTGCCAACTGCCTACTTCTCAATTCACAAAATCAAAGCAAGTTTCAAAACAATCAATATGTCGGAACTCAAGGTTGGTGATAGTTTCCCCAGCGGTGTGACCTTCAACTATGTCCCCTACGCCGAGGAGACAAAGGAGGTTACTGCCTGTGGTATCCCAATCAACTACGATGCTTCCAAAGGTTGGTGCTTTTTGTCATTGGTCACCTCCAATTTCCTTTCCCCTCCGCTGCTTCTACTTACCCCGCTATCCGAAGCTATCTGCGAAGGAAATTAAAGCTGATCGATATACAGAATGGGCCGGTAAGAAAGTCGTCCTCTTCGCCGTCCCCGGTGCTTTTACCCCCGGCTGCTCCGCCAAGCACTTGCCCGGATACATCCAAAATCTACCTGCGTTGAAGGGCAAGGGTGTTGATATCGTCGCTGTGATTGCTTTCAATGATGCTTGGGTTATGAGTGCGTGGGGTAAGGCGAATGGCATCAAAGAAGAGATTGTATGTTTGTCCTGTGCTTTCCTCCATACCTTCCTCACGTTACTATCGAGCTCGAGGAATGAGGCTAATCAGTGCTATCTACAGCTCTTCCTCTCCGATGTCGATACCAAATTCTCCAAATCCATCGGCTGGACTGCGGGCGAACGAACTGCAAGATATGCAATGGTCATTGATAACGGAAAGATCACATATGCGGAGAAGGAGCCTGGACGTGAGGTTTCAGTTAGCAGTGCTGAGGCTGTTTTGGCTAAGCTTTAAGCTGGCTGAGATATGGCTTGAGATATGACTAGTGATTTGTGATGAGTTTATGGGTTATGCGGGCTGCAAATGGGTAGATTTGCTATGGAACTCAGATATGCAGATAGGTGATGCATGATGCGGAGGGGAATACGATGAAGATCTCTGCTCTCAAAATACCCGTTGAAAAAATTGGTTTAATCTTGACCGAGAATTCTTCCCCAAACGATAAAGCTAATTCAGCCACCTCTTCCATTCGTAGCTATGCCACGAGACGTATCTAAAGTCAAAGATTTAGCAACCTTTCTTAACTGTTTAGCATCGGAGCTATCAATGAAACATAACACAGAAAAGAGGGTACAATCCGCACAGCCTTGCCAATGTACATGGTAAGTCTAATTCGGAATCTTCAAACGCTTATATCTCATTTCCTAGTTGAATTTCACCACTTCTCCAAATTTACGCTCATATCTTCCCCTCCCAAGAAATATTCAAAGAATGCTAATAGGGAATATGATATGACGCCTTTCGGGAAGCCATGCTTTGCTCGAAAAATAGTTTTACCCCGGTTAGTAGTTTAGTATACTAGGGAATAAGGAGGGGGTGTGAAAGAGGATTCGGTTTAGAGTACACCTGGACTACAGGTGCAGAGAGGACAGGGCCATTGTGCCTCCTACGCTAGCTGAAATAGAAGAAATGACGTGAGAGAATGAAGAGACGTAGAGAGGTAGGAGAAAATCAAGAAATGGGAGTAGAAATGGAGACCCTAAAGTCCAGGGAAAGTGTATGAGATGCTCTTCTCCGATCTCAAACTTGGATTCCGTCAAGCTCCCTTGCAGCAGGAATCTCGGGTATAACACCACCGGATATTCCCAGAAATCTCGCACCGCATCAAGGGGTCTGCATTTCGAATGCCAATGTAGATGCTTGTTCAGGTTTGCGTTCCCATCCACACTTAATATGTACAACTCTCCCCTCCCCCTCCAAACTTATATTCCTCCTGACTTCACCAGCCCGGTAACTTTTTCCTCAATCTCCTTATCCGACAACCCTGCTTCCATTAGCTATGCCGATTACCCCCAAATTTCCGAATCAACTCGCCTGCTAACGACTCGCTCTTCTCCTTTCCGAACTCTGTTATTTGAGTCAGCCCCAATTCATGCCGTTCCAACAAGGAACACATGATAACGCAGTAGGCAGAACTAACCATATCGTGCGTAAACTCTTGGTTGTGTTCCAGCAGCTTCTCGGAGCATGATAGGTGTATGGGGGTTGTTCTTCTTCATCGTTGGGTATGCCCTCACAAGGAATGATCTATCCCACCATTAGCCCTCAATCCCCCCCTCTCTCAGATCCCCTTCTCCCTCCCCATCCGCTCCCTCCCCCCAGCCTGCGTCTAAGAACCTACCGCCCCATTCAAAGCTCCATCACATCAACAGAACAGCAGGACAACGCACCTCGTAGCACCACTATGCTCCCCCGTCTGACAAAACAAAAACCGTACCTCCTTCAGCGTCTGGGAAAAGGCGTATTTGGCTGACATCCTGTATTTTTGCTTTCCTCTGTGTGATTCAATTGCCTTTCCCCTTCTAGTCGTGGAGTTGGAGGTTCGGAGGTCTCGTTCGCCAAACAAAGCTCAATTGCATAACCCTGCATAAAAGCCGCATAAGTGGCGCTAAATCATCCCTCTTCCAATCCCTACGGATAATCGCAACCCCAACATTTCCCAAATTCCTAATCTGACTCCGATTCTGGCAACGAGTGCTCATCTCCTCTCTTTCTTTCCTTCAATCTCCTCTCCGCAACCATCAATTGAACAGATTTTCAATTGATCTCAGACCTCGCCATCTACCAACAGAAGCCTCGCATTTACATCACAAAAGAAAATAAAAAAGATGCCCACCCCAAGCAGTCTCCTCCGCGCCGCCCGTCCTGCTTTCCGCGCCCAATCCCGCTTCTTCACTTCCCAATCCGCTTCTTCGAAGATCGCACAGGCTTTCAAGGGAAAGAATACGGGGTTTACGTTCAAGAGTGCGGGTAAGAGATGGTCGAGTACTGCTGCGCCGGCGGGGGAGCCACGGAGTTTTGTACGGAAACTGTGGGATAGTCCGATTGGGATCAAGACTGTGCATTTCTGGTAGGCTTAGATTTCGTTTTTTTTGGAGGGAGAGGGTTGTTTGTAAGGATGATTGCTAATATTTGGTTTATAGGGCTCCTGTTATGAAGGTATATCACCGCCCCACCTAGAAGCTTCCCTAGAAGCTCTCAACCTTCACTGAACAAACTACCCTTCTACCTACCTACTTGCTATACCCCAAACACAATTATACACAGTATAAAACACAGCTAACCCGAACAAACTAGTGGACTCTTGTCCTCGCCGGAATCTCCGATTTCTACCGCCCCGCCGAAAAGCTCTCCCTCACGCAAAACATCGCCCTCACTTGCACTGGACTCATCTGGACTCGTTGGTGCTTGATCATCAAACCGCGTAACGTCATGTACGTCTCCTCACCATTCTTCTCTCTCCCCCTCCCTCGTACTCGGCTGCTTGCTTAAAACTTCAAGATGGAAGGCTAATACAACGGTTATAGGCTCGCTTCAGTAAACTTCTTCCTGGGCATGGTCGGCATTGTCCAAGTCTCCCGCATCCTCACCTACAACTACAGTATCAAAGACCAGACTACTGGTGAGCAAATTGAGACCGCGAAAGAGAGCATGACAGAGACTGCCGAGGGAATTAAGGATAAGGCCGCTGAGGTCGTCAAGTCTTAAATTTCTATTTATTCTAAGCTTCCCTGGCTGGTGCTAGAGTGAAGCGGGGGGAGATGACTGATAGAAATGGTAGAATGCCTGGTGGAAGGGAAGGTGGGAGATCCATGAGAGGATGGATGTAGAACGACTGATGAGACGTACTGCTGCTTCTCACTTGCTTCCTTGCTTAGCGGTGCATCGCCGGGACGGCTCTTTACACGCGTTCTCATTTCCGTTCCATTCCCCCGTCTGCAGACAGCTAGATCTGTTGTATGATAGCCCAATCGATTAATCCTCGCGAATCCTCTCCAGCTCCCCACTTCCTACTTGAACCCATTCACTGATAATCGAAAATGGCTTAAAAGTGCCGCATCTGAAAACTGGACAGTAATCTTCCTTCCCAATCAGATACAATACCTCTACCCTCACAAGCTTCACTACCCTTAAACAAAAGAAAAACACAGGTATCATTCCACTCAATCTAAATTGCCAATTGCCAGATTCAAAGTCAATGATAGATAAATAGATAGATGGACAGAGATAGTCCGCTCCCTAAGCAAGCAAATACGAACCCGCGTTCCCTGTGCTGCGAACCTCAAATCGATCCACAGCTCCGCAGGTGTGCTCTTAATAGACTCGCCACTACTCCGCCTGCAGACTGGACTCTTAGCCAAATGCTTCCAGGGGACTAGACATCCACAAGTCTTGTTGCGAAATATGATACATACTATACGCGCAAAGACTATATATACTGTGGCCATGAAATGCTGGAAGGGCAGGTGGGTAGGGAAATGGTAGATGTAACGATTTCTTCTCATTTCGCTCGCTATCCATCTACCAAACCCCCGCCCGCTCTCTCTCGCCTTGAAATCCCAATGGATCTGGCTGTACTACTATACAATAAATTCCCCAAACACATCTCATCTCATCTTGTACTTTTCCTCCCTACGTGAAGATTTGTAAATGCAAAGACCCACCCAGAAATCAGCTATTACGAAGATCCGATAAATGCCTTTCTTCCCATCTTACTCTCCGTCCATCGCTCGCAAATCAGAGAAATTGGTATTGGTGTCGTTCGTGGTATATCGGGACCAGCCCATTCGCGTGTGCTGTCGTTGTCATTTCTATGTCCCATGATATCCATCATGATCAAATCCCATGTGCACATCTTAGTAGGCTATCACTCGTCTTGCACCCCCCAAATCAATACATCAAGACTCGAGATCTCAAAATGTCTCATCTCTCAAAATTTAGTCATCCGGCATCTAAGAGAACCACCCCCCTTTTCACATCAATATTGCTGTCCATAAAAAGTCGCAAATTGTCGCAGCGCAGAAAGGGGGCAAACCACTTCAAGTGAATAAACTCAGAGAAGGGTTTACATAACAGCACACTCACCCTCGTTTTGCTTGCCTACTTTCGATCTGCTGATACGTTCTCTTTGCTTGAGGCTGGCTTTGGAGCCGCCTTTCTTAAGGTCTTCAAGGCGTTCGCGGGCTTTGGGGAAATTTTGTGCTGTGGGAGGTTGTGAGCAAAATTCTAAGGGAAGAAATGAAAGGAAAGAGGTTCGCGGTGGGGGGCAGTGGAAAAGAAAGAAAAGAGAAACGTACAAGCAGCCCTCCAATACCACCTCTTAGCATCCTCCAGATTAGCCGGGGCGCCGATCCCAACCTCAGTGAAGTAACCCATCGCGTACTCCGCCTTCGCCAGTCCAGCCATAGCCGCCTTTCTTGCCCATAAATATGCCTCGGTATCACTTTGTTGCAACACATTATCTGAACCAGTCAAGTACCAACCCGAAAGAGCAAGTTCGGATTGATGTTCTTCCTGGGCTGCAGCGCGGGAATACCACATGATAGATTGGCGCGGATCGATGGGGCAGTTGAAGAGTCCGTATTCGTAGGCGCAGCCGAGGCGGAATTGGGAGAATTTGTAGCCAATGTCGGCAGCTTGTTGGAAGAGAGAGAAGGAGTAGGTTTCATCTCTGACAACGCTGGAGTCAGCTGTTTGCGGTGCTTCGTACAGTAGGCCAAGTTCGTGTAGAGCATGGGGATTCTCAGTATCAGCTCTCTCAGCAGCACGCTTGAGCCATCCAACAGCTTCCCGGGGGTTCTTGGGTTGCCCGAGAAGGCCCTTTAATTGGATCATGCCCATCTTGTACATCGCTGGTGTGTCGCCCAGGGTAGCTGCCCGCTTATACCATTGCATGGCTTTCGCAGGATCCTTTCTAGTACCGCCTCCGTCCTCGTTGCCTAGCTCGCAGCACACAGCAGTTCTGTAAGCGGCTGCTGCGTGACCGGCCTTTGCTGCCGACTGATAAAGAGAGAACGCCTCCTTGTTATCCGTTTCCAGACCCAGAGCACCCCTTCCATAGCAATCAGCAAGATAGAACATCGCTTCCGTGTTTCCAGCTTGCACGAGCTTCTTGAGATTCTTATGGGCGTCCATAATATGCTTTTCCCGGGTCTTGTCCCGTGTTCGCTTATCAGCAATCAGGGGAACGAGAACTTCAGAAGCCTCAACCAATTTCCGCGCCAGAAGCATTTGAGAAGCCTGGTCATTAGGGTTCTGCTTGATGGCATTTCTAAGCCGTTCAAGTTCCTCATTTGTGATAGGCAGGGCAGCTGCTTCAGCCGGACGGGCAGGACCGCCGCTTGGATTAGTAGTTGGTTGAGGTGGAGTTTGTGCGGGTGTGATATTATTGTAATTACGGAAAGGTGGCGGCTTGTTGTTGGCTTGGTTTGCAACGGAATTAGGGATTAAACCAGCGCGGACTGGAGGAGGGTGGGAAGGAAGAGCGTCGCCGGTCATGGTGGGAGCATTTTGTCTTGGCATTGTGTTAGAGCGTGGAGGTCCTTGCGGTCCAGGCCCATTGAGGAGACCACTGAAACCAGGTTTTGGGCCATTTGGTAAGCCAGAAAATCCAGTATTTGACCTAGGAGCTGCTGACGTGCTACGTGGTGGTGGCTGGAAGCCATCAGGGTGTTGAAACTCCTCGTATCCGCCCTGTTGTGGGCGCGGGGAGTTCCCAGGAGGTCCAAATCGATCGTTCCCATAGACATTATCGGGGAATCCTTGGGGAGGGAAACCTTGACCAGGCATAGGAGGAGTATTGTCAGCCATCTCGAACACAGCTGCCTGGGGCTGGGCTTGACCGCGAACGTCAGGTTGTGAAGGCTTGACCTGCTGATAACCACTAGATTGGACGGGGGGTTGGTTGTGGTTGTCAATAGAAGCTCCTCTCTTGTGGCTTCCGGAGGTCATAGGAGCAACATCGAAGTTTGGCATCTCAGATCCAGCAGATGCTGGCCTTCCTGGCATTTGGCGAGGATCTGGTGGGGCATCATAGTATGAGTCGTAGAAGTCACTGACACTCTCTCTTTCCGCATGGCCTTGGGCAGCTGCATAGGCTTGGTTCGGAGGTGCATTTGAATACGGATCAACAGGTGGGGCTTGGTTGGAGTAAATTCTCTGCGGAGGTGGTCTGGTGCCAGACGCGGTAGAAGGTCTGGGAGGCATTCCACGTCCAATAGGACCATTATAAGGAGCACTTGGGCCAGGACCATCCATTAGTGGTATTGGTGGTTGTCTCCCCATAGGTGGTTGAGCTTCATTTGGCATAGTCATGCTTCTCCCAGGAGCTGCAAACTCGCCCCTCATCGGTGAAGCTGGGCCTTGTCTATATCCACTACGATCGTCCAAACCAGGCTCTCCGTAAGTATTCTGCCGCGCTGGTGGCCCATATCCCGAACCAGGTGGCGGAGGGCCTCTTCGCTGATCTGGATATCCTTGCTGTGGCCCTGGCGGTCCCTGTGGAGGGTAGTTTCTAGGTGGTATATTCCTCTGACCCTCACCCGAAGGTCTTCCATAGTTATCCGGAGTAGGTCCCCTTCTTGCCCCTTCTACTGATGGCCGGCCAAAGTCATCTGTAGGAACTCCACGCGGATATCTATCCTGGCTTCCCTTGCTCCCAGCTGTTCGAGGTCTGCTGGAAGGTGGTGGTCCATTCATATCCATAGCTGCCATCTTCTGTAGGATCTGTTGCTCCTCTGATACTGAAGTCTTCTTCTTTGCGCCAGGGAATGTAGGGAATGGGTTGTCCCAAGCTGCTACATCGAAATCTGGAGACAACGGTGGGGTTTTGAGAGGTTTCCGGGGGCCACGGTTTCCATTTGCTACATTGACTTAGTATTGATTCAGAGGTCATCAAGTATTCACTTACCATGTGTAGGATCGGAAGCTGGGCCTCTCTCTAGCGCAGCAGGTCTGCCACCTCTGCCAACCGGTCCACTGTTTGGATAGCCTCCTCTGCCGGGTCCGCCTCTCTGATCATATCCACCCCTCACTCCATCTGCGGTCGGGGGTCTTGGAGGTCCTTGAGGCCCACCTCTTCCACCACCTCTTGGAGGCATTCCACCACCTCTTCTCTCATTACCATAATACTCTTGTTGTGGTGGTGGGTAGTTCTGGTTCTGCGGAGGATACCCCCGATCTCCACCACCTCCATTTATGTCCGGCTGATATCCGCTGTTATAGTCGTCCGAATGCCCATTGTTATACTCATCGTATCCATACCCCTCCTGGGCGTATTGATCGTACTGCTGCGGGGGATAGTTCTGGGGCGGCTGCTGACTATAGCCCTGCGGAGGACCTGGTCTCTGAGCAGCTCTCCCATTGTAGGGACGCTGCTGTTGTGGCGGCTGTTGATTGTAATAGCCCTGATCATACGCCATTATTCACGACTTCACCTGGAGTTGTCCCCAAGGACTGCTGTAAACTGTCAAGGACACTTGCTTTTGTTTTGTTGGGCGCGTCCCTATCTATGGCAGTTCTGTTGTCTGCAATTGCTGCAGATTCAAGTGCAAGCCATGTACTGTACTGTATGTGTACAGGGCAGGCGCAGAGTCTGTTTTATTTATTGCTTGCTTCTGAATTACGAAAGCCTGAGAGAGCCTTTGGTCCAAACTAGGGGGGCGTCTTGGGGTAAATTGGGCTGGAACGTTTCGAAAGGAGGGTATGTTGCCTTGGTCGACTCGAACTTAAAGGAGTGTTGTGACTTGGTGGAGGGAGAAGGAAGAAAGAAAGGTTGACTTAAGGTCCTGATGTTTTTTCGATGTTGGTTGTTCTTTGGAGTGTCAGATGAAGTTGGGGAGTCTGTGATCAAATGTGGGGGCGCTGCTGCTAGCTATTCGAGGGCAAGTTGGGGTCGAAGCGCAAGGTGGGCGCTCTGAGTTTACCGTACCGACTGTATTCTACGGTATCTACTGCAGTTGAAGGATGCCCTTGAGAGTGCGTGTTGATCCTCTTGCACTATTTCGGTTTGAACGACAATAATAAACAATAATAGGAAGAACACCAAGGAATCCTCTGCTCAAGACCACTAGGTAACAATACTAAATGATTTTGAACTCTTTGAACTCTACCACCGCGGACTCTTTGTTCATTGCCCGGTTGGTATTTACTTGGTCACATGACTTGCAGCATCCTTTCTCTGGGCCGGGCTTAATTTTCAATTGTTACCAGCATCATTCTCCCTTTTCCCTTCTCCTTTGTGCTGGCCGGCGGCCGGCATGAAAGCTACTCGGGGATCTGGCCCAGCCCAGGTAAGTCCTGTTTCTTCTTATTGCTGCTGCCCGTCACTCGCTCACACACGCGTCTCAGAACACCAGGGGTTTTGCTACAGTAATGTAAGGCACATCGCCACTCCCATTGGCCAGAGTCAACGATGGCAAATTGAAGAAAAGCAAAGCAAGGCAAGGCAAGGCAGTTGGATGCATCTTCAGATTCAGGTTCAGGAGGCGGGTGAGTTACGGGACAGTACGAAGTGCTGGAGTGCAATAAGAGGGAGGGAGGAGCTGACAACTGTTCTCGAGGCGCAGCTTACTCCTCCAAGTCCTTCCTTCACACGCAACTCTCTCTCATGGGAAAACCAATGATGACTACTTATCTAAATGGCCATTTAGATATGGGATACGGAGAGGAAGAGAGAGGAAGTGAGGCTTCTTCCTTATTGTTCCTTCAATCCGTCCCCTGCTGAGAAAATACCTTTATCACTGGGAAGAAGCCGGAACCTTTGCATCACAGAGGCTCAGCTGGAGGCTGTAGCGGAAATTTGATGAGAGTTGAAACTATACGGAAGCACAACAATCATTATTAATCCCACCTGCAGCAGCGGAATCCACTCCCGCTCCATCATCATGAAGCTCTCCCTCTCCTCCCAAATGTCTCAGAACAGATGTTTTGATCCGCTCACCAACATTGCATTTTCACCAATCTCCAATAATCCTGTTGGTGACCTCTCAAATAAAATGTAAAAAACTTGAAACATTACTTTTCCAGGCCGTAAAGACTCTAAGGAAACTATTTTATACAGGAGAAGTTCCTTTATTCCTAAAACTTAATAGTAAGATCTTACATTCTGCAAGTACTAAAGTATATTCCGTAACTTTTACTTCGCAAAGCCTCGTCAGGATCTGGATTGTTCGGAGAATTAGAGTACAAGTGTTTTGAATTAAGCGAAAACCAATTAAAACCTAGAAGTCTCTTTCATTCTTCAGCCTCTTGTTAAATACCTAGGTACTTTGCCCAACTACCCCCTAACTTAGGGGGTAAGATGAGACTTTGAAGCTTAAGCGAGGGGAAATTGTATGAGAATATTGGTCGTCAGGTGAAGTTGATCGGAATAGAACAAGCCGGTCAGCCACTTGGTGTCAGGACTCACTTAGATGCGTATTTTTAGCCTCCCTTACAAGTGATGTGCATGATACGAAGGCATTACTTCGTACAGTACAGACAGTATTCCACCCAACTCCTCAAGAGTCTCTAAACACTTTCCCTCAGGTCCATCCATCCACAAGGTTCTTGGTTTAGGTTTATGGCTGCCCACAAGGTTCGGGTTCCGTGATGCACTGCTGGACTGGAACGTCGATCCCGAGTAAACCGGTTCGTCTCGTTCTCGTTTTCTCCGACGAAGTTACGCCACACATGCACAGCCACACGAGCCACCGTCTGCACTTGGCGCTTTGTCGGTTGCCGTAAAATATCGAGTTAGCTACTGTACGATCCCGGGACAGCCGAATTGAACGATTACATCAAGCTCACTGGAACTCGTGTTCTTCTCTTCTCAGCCTCATTTCTCTTGAGGCTCTTGAATTGCACAGCCCCACACAACAACATGCCTCCCAAACCAACAAATTGGGCCATGTACGGCAAGATGGCGATTGCGTTTGTCTCCCCCAGTTCTCACTCTCTCACTCCCCCACAAGCTTCCCCTCCTCATTCACCCCTTACCCCATACCTCTCAACTCATTTGTTAATATACTGTGACGCGATGTAGCGGCCTGGTATGCGGCATCGGCGGCCCCGCCCTCGTCATCTGGGTCTCTCCCACCGAGGAAGAGCTCGTCGCCAAATACAACCCTGATTTACAGCGCCGGAGCCTAGAGAATCGGGCGGGGAGGGAGGAGGAATTTGACAAGTTTGTGGGGAAGCTGAAGGAGTATTCGAGGAGTGATAAACCTAGTACGTTTTCTTCAACCTGCTAAATGAGAAGTGGAGAGGAAGAGGAAAGGAGGGTGGGAAGCATGGGCTGGGCGGTATCTCAGGAGGATAGTCACTGACATGGACATAGTCTGGGCAGCAGCAGAGGCCGACATGCAAAAAACCCGCGACGGCAAGATCGCCGAACAGGCTCGCCTTCAACAAGAAATCCTAGCGCGAAAAGAGGAGATGAGGAAAGATGGGATTAAAGGGATGCCTGGAGGAAGCTTATAAAATCGAAACAAAGATTTGCTTCAACGGGAGGTTACGACTTGAAGGAAGCTTGTGGTTTTGTATGATGGGTGTATAAATGCATGGGCTGGCGTTAGGGTGGGATGGACTCGGGTAGATTCCCGATAGCTTGGAGGTGTGTATAGTATAGTATAATATGTTGGTATTAGCAGAGGGGTTTAGAGACCTGGGTATTTAAACTCTGCTGCTTTTTGTCCTGTTGTATCGTCGTGGTTCGCTATTTAACATTTCTAGTGGAAGATATGATCTCTTGCCATTTCTCCTTCCCCCCCCTTCAGAATTCATAACTCGTTTTATTCCACTTACCCTCCTCCTCTTATCTGTCCTAAAATATATTCTCTCATACTACCCCATATCTTCTCCCAATAAATAAAGCCTCCCACCACTTCCAGTGCACAAAGGTAGTTAGCTACCAGAGTATAAAATAGTCAAGAAGCTATTGCACAGATCAGGGGTGATTGTGCTACAAGCCGCTCATCCCACCGTATTCCTCTAGGAACCCATTCTCGTATTTTCGTTATAAGTCGTCTCTTACCTGGCTTGCGCTAATAGGTCTACGCCTTACTAGTCCTATTGTTATATTGCAAGTCGGATACAAATAGCCTTATACCCTAGATCTAAGCCTCACTATTGCCATTTTTGTTGAATTTCAGGCTACTTTTATATTGCCTTGATGTCCTTTTACTACTCCCTTTTTCTTCTTTTTTTCTTAATAGTGTTAAAGTCCTATTACTTTATTAAAATCTCCTTTATATAACATAAACCATCGCAAGCCAGACTAGTATAACTACAAAGTGTTATATACTAGCTCTAGAGCTTTTATTGTAAGTCGGAACCTGGATAATCTTTTTCTCCTTCTTTATAATATTCTTTTACCTCTCTAGGGTGTTTCTTTGCAAGTCGGACTATTAATGGCTATTTTAATTGGCGCTTTTTGAATGGGTGGTGTATATAGGATGGTTGTAAGTTGGACTACCTGGACTTGTTGTTATTGGGTCTTTGGCAAGAGTGCTTCTTACAAGTCTGGCTCCGGCACCTAGGGCAATGTGATTACACCCAGCCCCCTCGGGGAGGAGGGGTGGCCCTCAGGGTCTAAAGCTGCTATTCCTATCTTTTGTTGCATGTCGGGAATAATCTCATGCTGCTCTATTGTCTCTTTACTATATCTTCCATTTTCTGTTTGTTGCATATAAGCCAGCTGACTGCACTGTCCCATAGGCTGAGCCCCACAGACTCTAACTTGCAACAAAGTCTAGTTTGTACCTGACAAGGAAATAATAGGTGGATCTACAGGTTATGCGAAGGAGTCTCGACTTGCAACAAAGGCCCCAGAAACTAATCATTAAGTGTCTAGAGATACCCGACTTGCAACGAAAAATGCCAAACCTTGCTAGTCCTGTCTTTTTGTTGCGTGTCGGAGCTAGCATTATGCTGCTTTACTATCCTCTTACTCCTCTTATCTTATTTCGGTTAATACTTAAGTTTTAGTTTACTTAACCTAGGGTTTGTAGGGGCCTTTTATAAGTGTTCTGTACTAATGCAAGATCTGTATTTATTGCAATACTAGTGTAGAGATCTCCTGCCTCTGTCAACTTAATTAGGCAGTCTTTTGGACTTTGCTTGCGTCTTGCTTAATTTTCCTTGTTGAGTGGGCCAGGGTAATGCTTGCTTTACCTGTCATAAAATGTGGGGAGAGTGAGGCAGCAAGCTAAAAGCAAACTAGAGCGGTTTCCATTGCCTGTAATTTGACACCTTCCTCCTTCCCCCCCTACTATTTCTAGGCTAACGAAGCTAAAGTATTGCACTGTAATCGGGAAGGCTACCCGGAGAATTATAGCGTATTGTAATAAGGTTGCAAAGGTATTTTATTGTATTAGAGAGCTGAGGCTCTTAAGTACGGAGCCTCAACCTACTAGCGTTGCTGCCTGAGGCGCGCACAACTGCCAGTACTGACCCTTAATATGTATTTTACCCTCTACTTAACGGGTGTAAAACCATTTTTTTTACCTTCTCTTAGTTCAGCAGTCAAACCCTACTACAGAACTGAATGCTAAATATTTGACAGCTTATGTTTCAGCATATCATCCTTTCTATTCCTTCCTAAACTTTGTCTGTTGTGGATCACAAGCACTGGGCTGCTGTATATTGTCTCTGGTTCATTTGTGTTCCTTATATTGCCAGTTCAAACACTTGAAACATCCTCCATCCATCTTATCATCCAAGCTTTGTGACTCAAGGTAAATGCAGGGTGCTTTTAATATTATAAAAGGGTATTAGAAAGGGTTGCAAACGGAAAGAGTTCAACTTATATCCCAAGGGTCGGTTCATCTATCTATCTGTCTATCTCTCTTAAAGGAAGGCTAACTGAGAGGTTATATATTTTATAATAGCATCTAAAGGCTGGGTCGAAGCCATTTATTAGTCTAATGGAGTGTAAAAGATTTGGGATTTATTGTTTTATTGTTTTATATACTTTGTATATTGATAATTTAAAAGGAAATGTATAGACGATAATTTTTTCTGGATAGGTTTTCTCCCTCAGGTTTACTCTAGATCTAGTAAAATTTCTTTGTATATAAACTGCTATAGCGGAATAATCGATTTGGCGCCTAAGATGCCTGAGGCAACAAAACCCTCCGCAAAATTATTTGTTCTCAAACCTTCATTGTACAGGAGTACTGTTAAGATCTAAGCGTCAAAGAAACCCATATTTTTCGGCGCTTTATGGCTTTCCAACTTATTACCAATCAAATTGGCTCATAAACACGTGTAAAGGGGTGTAATCGACGGCCAAGAAGAGGGCTCCCCAACTTTTCCTAAGTAAAAGGGATATCACATTAAACTAAGCCTTTGAAGGTACTAATTTAACGTCCCTACACCATATCGAGCTGAAATTGTTATTTTCAACCGCACGCTTAGAACCAGGTATTATGAGCCGCACTAGCAAGGCCATGGATCTAATCCTACATCAACAATAGAAAGATTCTGTGCTTTTGGGTTTATATTTTCTTGCAACTAGGGCCGTAGATGTATAAACACCTACATAGCGATGTTTAATGAGAGGAAAAGTTGGTTGTAGGAGGCAGGTGACCGAAGCCATGGTTGTACCATCTCACTTGCCGTCCGACCCTTCCTCATTCGCTACGACCGAGCTCTAAAAAAGTTGTCTCTCACATTTGTTATTGCAAGTAGAAACCGAGCTATCAATCCACTTAAGACATTTGAATATCATCATTTTTCGAAAGCCAGTTCGGAATGTATTAACTCTTGTTATTGTGATGTAATTCCTTCTGTTTATCTGAACTTTAGACATCCAGTCCTAATGAAAATCATCTCACCATCCAAGATAAATAGAACCTCTTCTCCTACACACACTCACCAACTTTGCCGCACAGGCATATTTCCACAACCAGAACTACAGACAACTTTCGCGCTATCTTTGCAACAGTCTGACATATTCTATCTTAAAACTTAATTAACTAGAAATATCTTGTTCTTGAGTACTTCTAGCTATCCAAGCTGTCCTGAATATTGAAGGCATCTTGAATATTCTATTACTCCTGATTATCCAAAACCGTCGAAATGTCATCCCAGTCTAGCAGCATGGCGGACAAGAAGACAGGTGCTAGATTTTTCGAGGAAACTGCCGTGGCCAAACATGTCGGCCCCTACCGCGACTACAGGCTCAAGGACCTTGACATCTATTCGACGTGGGATCCAGAGCCTATAACCACCAAATACGCCATTCCCGAAGAGTTAGCCGGCAGACCTGCACATACTAAGAAACATCTTAAACCAAAACTCAAAGCCCAACGATCTGAACCCGCCTCGTCACAAGACAGCAAGGCGCAAGCCAAGGAGCAGCCTGCCGATCTCCAGTTGCCTCTGGCCGGTCGGCCCTCAATTATAAGATTACTTGCACTTGGGCACAAGGCTGATTCGGAGGCTTCTCTTAGTCCTCTTCTACCAATTAAACCAAATATCGACAACAAGAAAGAATTCCCAAAATTACCCACTCTACACACACCTCGGATTCAAGAGAACGGGGCGAACGTGTGGAAACAAACCTGGCTGGAGGTTACAAAACATGAGATAGCGGAGAAGCACAAATTTTTCACAATGCCTAGAGAAGTCCGGGATATCATTTACAGTTATGCCCTGGAGGATGAGAACGAGCCACTCGACTCTATGAAGCCAACAGTAAGATCAAGCAAACCACTCAGCATAATGGCCGCCTTTGCTTGTAACAACCAACTTTACAGCGAAGCTCTCGAAGTCTACTATGCTCAGCATCTCTTCAAGATCTCTGAATTGAACGCTCGATCAGTCTACCGGGAAACCCCAAATCGTGCTTTCGCGCTTATTAGACGCTTACAAATTGACTTCCGGTAAGTTAACCCTCCCAACCTCGACTCCTGTCTGCCGGGAGACCCTGTCTTCTTTTTACTTCGTTAGCTGACCATGTAGAATCATCGACGATGATCAGTACTTGAAACCTAGGACTCTTACCGAAAACCAGTTGCACGCACTCTCAATGACGAACGGACTGGGCTTATACACCTTTCACCAAAATTCACGCGACATATGCTCCATTCTTAATGGCCGAAAAGGTCTGATCAAAAAGCTCCAGAACTTACGGGAGCTATGTTTCGATGTATCTACACATAAGTGGCCGGCATTTCGCGTCTTGTATTGTCTCAAGAAGTTCTTAAAGAAATGTCCCCGGCTCCGGAAAATCCAAATTCTGTTCCCCATGTTCGACGACGAAAATGGAAGGCTCCTTGTTAAACAGTTAAGATCAGACAAGCCAGACGATGTCTTGAAACTTTTCGACGGCACACCGGTATACGCAGCTTATTTGAGGCTCTCCTGGAAACAGGATTTTGAACGAAGGATCGGAAACTACTTGGGAGTGAAGGGGACAGTCACGTCTCCGAAGACTACGGAGGAGCGGCTGGAGATGGATCCAGATGCTCTGATTCTGGGAACTTGGGAAGCAGATAAGGGACATGTGATTCGGGATAGTGGGATTAAGTGGTAAAATGCAACGGGTCTCAGATAAAAACAGACTGTTGATTACTGAATTAAGTTGATGATATACTTTACTCTACTTGAATATCTGACCTCCGTTTGAAGAACTCCAACCTCGCCGGCAAATCGAAGACCAAAGTTCCAAACAGTCTCGCTCCATCGCTGCCCACTGCTCAGAAGAAAACCAACAAACTCTCACATATCTTGTGGGCCTGTGGCTGTGTTCTTCTCCCCCAGAACCATTCTAGAATGCTTGATACTTGAATTATAATCCTGTCCAAACGTGATTGAATTTAAATTGACACAGCTCCAGTGACCAGTTGAAGATGTCAGTCTCTCATTCTTGCTTTCCGTGATGCTCCTGTGACCCGTGAGGGAAATTTCCGCCGTAGGAAAACCGATAGATTACAGAATCCTTTGCAAACCAGGGAATATGTTGAAGTTTGACACAGGAGATCATGTGGAGCAAGCCTCTCCCACATCCAAATAAAGTCTGAGTATATAGAGGCTCACTAAAATATAGTTGGCAACTTGAGGCTCTGGAAGATATTCTCCTGAAAAATAATAAATAATAATCCGAGAGCATGATTCAAGTATTACATATAGAAACAGTTTATCCTACGTGATAACTTGGTTTTATTAAGCCCCCGTATGTCTAAATTTCAGAATCCAATCCCAGTGAAATGTACAGGTGGGTGTTTAATGTGTCTATTTTAAATGTGGTTTACGGGGCTTGATTGTCACCTTCGTCGGTCATTCTTTGTGCACTTCCGGTCCACTTTGACAAAGAAGGCTATCGGCTTCGATCCCGACGCGACAATCTTCAACGACCATCTTTTTTTTCCCCAGAGGTTTCCTCCCAACAACTTCATACAACTTGGCTTCAGGTGGTCTATTTCAGAGCACTCCTGATAATTCAATAGCTAGCTTTCTCGCACTTTCGATTTACTTCGACAAGGAAGTCTATCTTTGCATAGATTGGTTTTTCTGAATCTGATACGATAACCTCGCACAACCAACCTTTCCCACGAGGCTCCCTCTCCGAAACCTTACACAACCTTACACAACCTCGCTCAACTTGCTCTCGAGTCGTCTTACCCGAATACTTCTGAGAATTCAACATTATGGATTTGGTAGGCTTGCTCAACCCTAGCGAGGCTGCTCAAGCTATTGAGAATGAGCGAAATCTACCGACAACCGCTGGCGCCTCTGAACCAGTCATCGACCCAGATGTGGTAAAGGAACATGTGAAGCCTCTTGGCTCGCTGAGCGAGGATGATTTGCAGAAATTTAACAGATTTGAAGCATTTCAACCCTTTCGGCCACGCCGTCATTCATCACCCGATTTACCCTACTTCGCAGGCAGTCACCAAGCTTCAGCCCCCAGAGAAGCCACAGATTCAAAATCAGATTCAGCTTCAGCCAGTGACAGTGACATACCAGCTGTCGTGGATAAAGCCAAAAGAGAACGTGTTAAGCTTCGCAGAAGCAAGAGACTCGTGGGTAAACGCAGAAAATTGGCCAAATTGGAAAAAAAGAAGGAACACAAGAAGGCTGTTTCTAGCCATGATACGAAATATAAAAAACAACCAAGACACCCAGCTTCTACTCCATGTTCAGACGCGCCCAATACCCTCAACACCGTCCCAGCTGAACTCAGAAAGATGATCTTCGCCCTTGCAGTTGAAGTGGATGGCCCACGAGACAAAGGACTTATTGCCGGCCTTGCCTGCAACAAGCAGTTCTATCGTGAAGCTCTGGCTATTTTGTTCCATGACCGAGCAAGCAAGATCTCACACCAAAATGCACACATCATCAAGGATAGAATTTCAGAGGAGACAATGCAGATGGTCAAGTACTTTGAGGCTGATTTGAGGTAAGATTTCTTCCGTGAAACATGGAAGCCAAAACACTAACCTCACTTAGTGAACACTTGAGCAACAAGACTTGGGGTATGCGGCCAATATTAAATGGAGGGCATTACGAGTATCAAAAAGACCTCAAGCTCGCAGATTTCTGCTGCTACCAGTTCCCCAGCACTTTTGCCGGATGTTCTGCTAAGCTTAGCATGATGGAGAATTTGCACAGCCTCAATATCAATGCTATGCGCAATGTTTGGGCTAATGTTCCTATCATTAGCATCATAAAGTTCTTTCTGCGTGTTTGCCTTCACCTGAAGTGGATCAGCGTCGAATTTCCTCGGATCTCGTCCCAAAAGAAGAAGCTAGTTGTCCAGACGGAGGAAGGATTGAAGGATGCGGGCCCATTCTGGGAGGCGATGTTGCTCGAAGAAGGCGATGCCCTGCTGGGTGTTAAGGGAAAGATAGAGTTCACTGATGCGGAAAAACTTGACAATATCAGTGCGTTGGTCAAGGCGTACCTATTGCAGGATGTGGATGCGCATTCGAGATTCCAGACGGGACGAGCTGTTTGGTCCACTGGCAGCTCTTTCAGAAACACTATGGATAAGAAGGCTGCGTTGGCTCCGGAGAAGGGCTTTGCTGAGGCTCTCAAACGAAGATACCATGGTTACTCAGTTTGATAGAAGCATGGTTCAGAACTTGTATGTATAAAGATATTGCGTTGGCCCTGAAGCTGGAATTGGCCGAGGCGATTCGATGAAGACATCATGGCTTTTCAAAATGAGAAATTTCCAGGTTCGGGTAAGGCTGGGGGTTTCCAGCATAGTCAATACCTAGAAATAGAATAGACACCGTCATAAAATGCTCTTACGAACTTACAGTGAACTCGCTTGGTGAAACTCTGCACCAGTAACCCAAAAGAACTTCCAAGTTTTATGCCTGGCAAGAATCCTCAACCATGCAGTGCGAGGCCAAGTTCGAAGCAGGGTGGATTTCCGGCGTTTGTGAGTATGAAGCGTCTGAACTCAACTTTGGTAAATTACAATCGCTGGCCATGGTGGCTGCGTTCTACACTCTACTGTTTGTCAGACTCAGATATTGCTACCAAATTGGCTTAGTTACTTGCGGTAAATATCCGGACCATGATGCATCCCTCAAAGCTAGTCAATTTTGCTGGAGTACCTCGTTAGATGGCCATCCTCCCCCGTTCGACCGCCCACGACCTCCCTCCAGAGTGTGCAAGGATTGAGTCCAGAGTCCTGGAGTTAAGCATAGTGCTGGAGTATGTAGAAACGGCTGAATAATTCCAAGAGATATATTCACTGGCAAAGTATGTGAGCATAAATAATTGTTTAAAAAGGGACTGACCACAGATTTCAAAAGAGGCAATATCTCCTTGACTTTGTTACTTTCAGAAACGACGACCGTCACCAACCAGTTCCTCATCACCGGGACTCCAGAGCTATATAGTACGATGATCTAAACGAACGGAATCATCTAATTCTAACTGAGACTGTTGAGCCTCCTTTGTCTCTCCAGGTTCATCCCCGCCTGCGGCCGCTGCACGGGGATCACGAATGAAATACCAATCGCCCGTGGCGTGCAACTACTGAAAATTATATCCAGCTTGCAAGATTAGCCCAGAATGGATGGGAGCATCAGAATCCTCACGCCAGAAAAGCGAAGGTGAAATGACAATAGGCCCATGGAGGATAATTTTTGTGATGAAGACTAGACTAACACTGCGCAGGGAAGAGCTAGAATGGTCATGTGAAGACTCCGCAACAACAGCGGCATGGGGGTTGAAATTGTGGTTCACGGGTGTCTATCTTGAAGTATGTAACATTTTGAGAGTGGCGGCGAAGCGTCGAGAACGTCTCGCGGAATTCTAGAAAGAGTAAGCATTGTGTTCACTCGTCTGCTTCCGACGATAACATCCGAGACCTCCCTCAACTCATCACTTCTGAACCAATGCGGGAAGGTATGATTTTCAAAGTAATCCTTCCATTCCCTACAGACGGTTGCAAAATGCGGGATTCGGGATCTGGATGGTGGTGAGGGTCGCCCTTCGGGCCGTCGTCTGCTTTCTAAGGTTCCTAGCAATCATTGATCTCTTTTGGTTGGAGCAGCGACAATATATGGTTCGAGATCTCCTAAGGGGGGGATTTAATCGGAGCCATCAAGTTTCTACGTGTCTTTCTGATATGATGTCGCGATAAGGATGAGAGGAGGTTGGAATATACTTAGCGTTCCGGAGGACGCTAGCAGGCAAGGGACCCCTCTCCAGAATATACCAAACCTTGCTACTGAACTACTTCATCCGATATCTTGAGAATATTTCAGCTATTCAGACTATCCACACTATTCACCCCATCTCCAAATTTCTTCGAAGATTTGACTTCTTGCTTGGTCTTGATTTGATTTTTCAAGCCATCCGAACAACCCACGCGCTTTGGCTATTCACAATCTCAAATGCCCTCTCGAGCTGAAATATAATAAGGCTTGCAACTGCTTCTATTCTTGTCAAGAGCCTAGCGTTACAGCACTACTACCCTATCAAACCTAAGCCCTTCGTGATTTGGTTCGCCTAGTTCCTGATCGTCAGATCCCGGGTAATTGCGCCTTGAAAGTAAAGCTGTACTCATGGTCTTGTTCACGCGTACCTATACATCTCACACAGCATTCTAGGAATTGGTTCGACTTAGCATTGCTAGCCGGTAGTCCCCACTCTGATGGAAAATAAATGTCGCGTTTGAAATCGAAATCGAAAAGGACCTTTGGTTCCTCCCTTGGACTATCTGCGAATTTTCAAATTCCACCTTCACAAAGCCAGTGCGCGGGATCCGAGATAGGTGTAAAGGGGCTCTGGTGGCTGGAATAGGGCATTTTAGAGGAAAGCCTGGATAAGCTGGCGATTAACATATAAGAATGGCCAGAAGTGATGAGGGCTGAATTTTGACTAAGGTCAAAGAAGGGCGATGTGAGTTCAATGATGTAGCTAGGGTGGAACGTAATGGCGTGCCTCAAATTCATGTCGAAAATTCAGCAGGGAAGATGGGTTTCAAGCTCATTAAAGCCATCGCAGCCGCTGGGGTGGGTTGGATAATTTTGTAGCTTGTTGTGGAACTGTTTACAGGCATAATATTCTGGACCAGTTGGTCAGCCAGATGAACAGGGCGAAGAGGACGACACCGACGTTTCTAAGAGCATTTGTGATACTGTGAATGATACGGTGACGAATGATAGCGGCCATATCGATAAGACTTATTTGAGCTGTGAGATAACCCTTTCAATACCTTGTACTGGGAGAACGGCGGGGTTTCGAGAAAAGGAATTGAAAGCGGGAGCCACGACTTAAAAACCTCTCTCTAGAATGGCAAATTCAATGTCAGAAGTCGCCAGTTGCAATTTTGAAACCGCAGATTTAAACGAGAAACTTCAGGAAAGTAGAATCTTGAATTCGTACGCGATACTAATTCAAGCTGGAGTATCCGCAAGGGCTAAGGATTCTAGTTTTGATGTCAAATCCTTTGGCTCCAGCTCTTCTTATCTACTTTCGTTGCTCGAATCTTATTTTACTTCGAAAGCAAAAATGAATCGTCAGGCGCATGACACTGTTCCTTCCATCTCTCGAAGCTAGATTTTGAATTCGCACAATTTGAGCTTCTAGTCCAGGCAATACTGTCGATATATAAGCCAGCTTGATTCCATGCCAGGCACAAACGCCGTTGACCGGTCCACTTTACAATGGGCCGGCGAGTGTACGTCCAAAAGAAGGCTCTGAGAAATTGAAGGAATGTGATTATTGTGGCGTGGTAAGGGCAGGTAGCATAGCTACAACAAAAAAATTGGCTTGACTTTGGGAAACGTCCAAATTATGCAACTAATCCCGAGGAAGTAACTAGCTTGAAACCCCGATTCTTTGTAGTGCGTACTTATCTAGTGCTTTAACCTACTTGAATCGGCGTACTTGATTCATATTTCTGAAATAACCGGTGTATTCCGAACCATTAATATTTCAATATTGGAGCAATAAAAAAAACTCTTGTATTGTTGATCGAGCGTTACTCGTTAAAGACGCATTGATTTCGAGTCGACAAAGTAGAGAAAGGTCAACCCCTCTTAAAGACGCCATTGCCAAGGGGTCATGTCATGTCACCTAAAGCCCTCTCCACATTCAGAACTCAGCCCGCTGATTAAGAGCCACGAAACAACTACCTAGCATACGAGTATACGTAAAACGAGAGGTCGTCCGATTGGCAAAGCCACCGGCATAAGTGAGACCGACAACACTACTTCTTGATTTTGAACGGGGCAGGCAAACAATACAGGTACAAGGAATCTCGGACCGCAAAAGAACGCAGTTGCTTAGCAATTGCATAATACGATTAAGGAGGTACGCAACAACGACAAGAGCTAAGAAGTTGGTGCTTATGCAGAACGAATCGCAACGGGCGATTCGGGCGATTCGAGGATGACCGGAGAACTCGGAGACTTCAAAAGAATCTCCGCATAGAGATGTGGCAAGATGATAGGGACGTCTCTGAGTGACCGCGTACCACTTCATCAAAACTCCAAGCTGTTGGATGTTATTCTAGCTCGCCAGATTGCCGTCGACAAGGAGATGTGAAAGTACTGTGCCGCCTTCCGAGTAGCAGCGCTGCAGCAGTGGCTTGGGAACCATCTGGATCCGTGAGAGTGGACCAAGAATGCGTCTTGAAGTATTTACAGTACGTACCCTTCATATGTGGGACTAGTTACTCAAGAACACAGCACAGCCCCCTTTTCCTTTCCAGGTACAAATACAGTACTGTAAGCGAAGGACAGTGTCAATTGGAGGCTGGCTTGTTGACTTGCCAATGGCGCAGTTGATCCTTTTTATTTGAATGGCTGAATTAATCCATGGATCTTGCCAAGCATCATTCACGTGACCAGAACGTCATGATGGCCAACCCTTGTAGACGGCCAGGCCAGAAAGCGTACAGTATCTCGCAAGTCTGCCTGCTTCCCCCCAAGAAGCTGCCCGCGCCCATACAAAAAAGGCAGAAAACTTTCCTCTCACTACTCACTACTCCTCATTACTCATGATCTGCTTGTTGGAGTAACTCGAATACTGGTGAAACCAGGCGTGGCTGTTCTCTCATAGCTCCCCTCGCGCATTGCATTTAAGCGCTTCCCGCCCTACTTGCATCGGGCAGTTTCGAATCTCGACGTCTCCGGTTTGCTTGAGGGATTGGGAATACAATCGCTGCCAACATGACGGAATCCAGTGAAGGGTTAGTATATCCACTCATACTTCTCCTGCCCTGAGGAATTTCTCGTGAGGCGGTGACCCGTTCCTTGGAAAGTAGCTGATAGCAGATGATCACATGTAGTCACAAGCGGAGCAAGTCCTCGGCGCTTTCTCTCTTGCGACGAAAGGAGGCAAAGGGCGATGAAGAAGGCAGCTCTGAAGACAGCGGCTCCATCTCATCAATACCTACAATGAACACCCACTCGCAAGCGTCTCTCTCTCACCACCCGTCCAGAGGGCATGCTCCAAGACCATCGACAGGCACTGCGGGTCTGATGAGATCAACCTCGAATATGCAACCTTCGAGAGCCATGCCACCCCCAGCCCCTGTGCAGGATAAGACTGTGTCGATCGAACAGTCGGTCAAGAAGTTTCGAATATTTGAGGCCCTGCGAAGCGGCGATACAGCATCTATATCGAAGGCGATACGGGATACAGATGGCACTAGAGTGAGTACCTCTAGTCCTACAGGATCTGGATATTCGGGGCTAGAGGATACAAGCATTCTGCATCTGGCCATCCAATGTGCTGAAATGCCTGTGGTTGAGTATGTTCTATCTGATGGGGCTGGCAGTATAGATGTCAACGCTAGAGATAAGGAAGGAAACACCCCATTGCATATTGCTGCGTCACAAGGACGTGGCCAGATCGTTCGACTGCTGCTGGATCAGCCTGGCATCAATGACTCAATTGCAAACTTCCAGGGTCGGCTTCCACTTGACCTTGCGCGGACTCCAGACATTTTCCAACAGTTACAACTATCCCGCTCCATATTTGTGGATGGCAAGATAAGGCAGGTCCAAGCATTAGTTGCTCAAGGCGACTATAAGACATTGAGTCGGGTTTTGGAAGAGCCACGGGTGAAGACGGTCCTAGATATAAATGGCGGGGAGTTTGCCTCGGATATTACAACTATCCAATCTGGCGGCACTCTCTTGCACGAAGCGGCAAGAAAGAAGAACACGGCACTTATCCAGGTCTTATTACTTCACGGCGCCGACCCATTTCGTCGGGATCGAAGGGGAAAGCTGCCTCAAGACGTCACCAAGGACGACAGCACAAGAGCTATGCTCAAGAAATCACCAGCAGCCGTGGCAGCACAGCGTAGCATTCAAGAGAGGGCTGTATTAGGCAATGCTTCGCAGCAAGGTGTTTCTAGTGCTACCCCTGGCGACGCACTTGCTGGGAAAGAAGGCCGTGAAATGAAGGGATACTTGAAGAAATGGACCAATTATCGCAAGGGCTATCAACTCCGTTGGTTTGTCTTGGAGGATGGTGTCATGAGTTACTACAAGCACCAAGATGATGCTGGGTCTGCTTGCCGTGGGGCCATCAATATGCGAATTGCAAAGCTCAACATGGATCCAACAGAGAAGACGAAATTTGACATCATCGGGAAGTCGTCAGTCAAATACAATCTGAAGGCAAATCACGAAGTTGAAGCCAAGAGATGGTTTTGGGCGCTCAACAACTCCATACAATGGACCAAAGACCAAGCTAAGGAAGAGGATAAGCAGAAGCAGAGGAGCGCTGAGTTGCTCCGACAAGCAAAGGCGGAGCATGGCACTCCCATCACTGGTTCTACAGCAGATCTCACAGTTGAACCAACAGATCTCCGCAGAAATAGCACCCAGATGAGTCGACTGGCCCCACAACCAATCAATGGAAAGCTTCCGAGCCAAAGAGTTGCATTTACAGCTGGAAGTGTGGCCGATGACGATGAGGGTACTGCCTATGGATCTTATGAACCCAGCTTCATGGGTGATCTCGCCAAAGTACCCAGCCAGCTAGGCAATCCAATGGTTGATGGAGAGGACGACGATGATGATTTCGGGGATGGCTCAAGCGACCGTGAAGCTCCCGCCACCAAAGATGCCTTTGAAATCCTTGCACAATCAGCGAAATTACAGTTGGAAATGATGGGCCAAGTGAATCAGGCATTGCAGTTCGAGCAATCCAAGAATCCGAGTCTCTCAATTTCCGACTCAGTCGCTGCTCAGGCCATTCAGACATATGATTCCTCTATCAACAACCTCAAGGGCCTTATCGGGGATCTGCTTAAAATTTCGAAGGACAGGGATGCTTACTGGCAATACCGACTTGATCGGGAAGCCGATATGAGACGTATGTGGGAAGATAGTATGGCAAAGGTTGCAAAGGAACAAGAAGTTTTGGAAGTAAAGATGGGCGAATCTGAAGAGAAGAGAAAATTGACCAAGCGAGCCCTTCGTGAGGTTATGGAAGGAAGTGTGATTAGTGGTAGCCGCCCAGAGAGTCGCGGAGCCCAATCCCAAAGCCAGGAGTTTGCAGATGCTCTCGACAGGGTCTCACTCAATGGCGAGGGACAAGCTCTGAGACGCAAGTCTACTGCTAGAAGCTCGTTGCGCAGGAAGTCGATCCTTGCGGAAGTCGGTAATTTGTCTGACACCGATTCAGAAGACGATGAAGAGTTCTTTGACGCTGTGGATGCTGGAGAGGTTGACGTTGCTCCTATGCTACTCCCTTCAAGTCCCCTCATGATCCAGGATAGCAACAGGGACCAACTGATTGAGACTGGGGGTGTTGATCTCGCCTCTTCTTTCTGTGGCTATGAGGACGGCATCCGGAAGAAATTGAAGATGGATGCTGATGATAGACCAAAGATCTCTTTATGGGTAAGTGAAAAGTCCTTGCTTCTCTTGGTGTCTACTAACCACGTCGAAGAGTATCTTGAAGTCCATGATTGGCAAGGATATGACCAAGATGACCTTACCGGTATCCTTCAACGAGCCTACTTCCTTGCTACAAAGATGCGCTGAAGATATGGAATATGCAGATCTTCTCGACATCGCTGCTGAGAGAAGCGATTCTACTGAGCGCATGGTCTATGTTGCTGCATTTGCTGCTAGTGAATACGCCTCCACAATTGGGCGAGTAGCGAAGCCCTTCAACCCCCTTCTTGGAGAGACCTTTGAATACGTAAGACCGGATAAGAATTATCGCTTTTTTATCGAACAAGTGAGCCATCATCCTCCGATCGGTGCTGCCTGGGCCGAATCGCCCAAATGGACGTACTGGGGTGAATCAGCCGTCAAGTCAAAATTCTACGGCAAATCCTTTGATATCAATCCATTGGGCACTTGGTTTTTAAGACTCCGGCCAAATGGCTGTAATGAGGAGCTCTATACCTGGAAGAAGGTTACCTCCTCAGTTATTGGCATCATCACCGGTTCCCCAACTGTTGACAACTACGGACCCATGGAAGTTAAGAACTGGTCAACAGGTGAAACTTGTGTCATTGACTTTAAGGCTCGCGGCTGGAAAGCCTCCAGCGCGTATCAAATCTCTGGCCGTGTTAATGATGCCGGTGGTATGACCCGATTCAGTCTCGGCGGACGTTGGAACAACAAGTTCTATGCACGCCTGACACCCGGATATGAAGCCGCAATTGAAGAGCCAAAACCTGAACAAATTCATCACCGTGGTAGTGTCACTGACCCTAACCAAGCCTTCTTAGTCTGGGAGGCCAATGCAAGACCAACCGGAATTCCCTTCAACCTCACTCCTTTCGTTGTCACCCTTAATGACAACAACGAGAAACTTATCCCATGGCTTCCACCTACCGATACCCGTTTGCGTCCTGATCAACGCGCTATGGAAGATGGACAATATGATCTTGCAGCCATAGAAAAGAACAGAGTCGAAGAGAAGCAGAGAGCTAAGCGCAGAGAGCGCGAGGAGCATGGCGAAGAATTTGTTCCACATTGGTTCGGCAAGGCACAGTGTCCTATTACAGGTGAAATGTACTGGAAATTCAACGATAAGTATTGGAAACAGCGAGAGTTGGCTTTGACTGGGGAAGCTTGGAAGGGTGTTGAGGATATTTTCTAGATGGTTCTCTAATATTGTATACGATCGGGAGAACAAACATACATACGGCGGGGTTTCATTGAGCGTTCTTGTTGTAGGCTAAACATGATATTAAGTTGAAAAGCTCTGACTTGACGAGAATTATCTGAACCCACAATATGTACCAAATATTCAAGTGATATCAAAATTTAGACACTTTCTGCAGTTGGTGAATATTGGAATTATCCGGAGTATTTAGAGTTATGAGAGGATTCCGAAAGGAAAGGGGCTCGTAAACTAGCCGAGGCGGCCGAGTTCTACCAGCGAGTACGACGTCCCCTGCACAAATTATCCAGACCCAGACCCAGACCTATCCCCTCGCTCCCTCACCAGACCACAACCACAAACATGAAGCGCGTATCCCAATTCCCATCCTGCACCAGCAGAATCTCCTTCCGCAGCTTCGCCCGCCCTCTCCTCCCCACCCAGCGATGCCTACATACCTCGCCACCGAACCCAGCAACTGTCGCCCCGAATACTGCATCCGGGCCTCCGCCCAAAGTCCCGGTCCCTTCTGCTCAACATGTGGATTCACGAGTTGCGAGACGGAGGAAGCAGGCAGACTTGTTGAAGAGGGGTCAGGATTTGAGGGCTGTGGCTGCGGGGACGGGCGGTGGGACTGCGAAGACAAAGAGGTTTTGGAAGGATGTGCATGTTAAGAGTGTTGATGGTAAGCATCTTCCTGTTGCTACCTTTTCTCATTTAAATTAACTGCTACGCTGCTCTCTACATTCATTGATATTTGGATTGATGCTAAGACGACTCTCCTAATAGAAGGTCTCCAAATCCACCTCGACACCCGCCCCCTCCGCCGCCCCTCCAAACAAATCCTCACCATCCCCCACGACAAACCTCATCTCGCCTCTGCCATCGCCCTAGAATGGGACCTCCTGGTTTCCGCCCAACAGGCCCTCAAACACCACCTCATTCCCCTTACCTCCCTCGTCTCCCGTGCCTTAGACCTCGCCGACGAAGACGCTCTCCGCCCATCTAGAGACGGTCCTGTCCGGCAAGCCATTGTTGAGACTGTGATGAGATATTTGGATACAGATAGTTTACTGTGTTGGGCACCAGAGGCGGATCCAGACCCGCCTGGATATGAGAGGCATGTGAGTAGGGTGGAGGGGTTGCGGAGTATTCAGCAGAGGACCGCGCAGCCGATTGTGCAGTTTTTGACGGAGAGGGTTTGGCCGGGTGTTGAGATCGTGCCTGTGTTGGATAAAGACAGTATTATGCCTAGAAGCCAGCCGCAGATGACGAGGGATGTTATTCAGGGTTGGGTTAGTGGACTACCTGCGTTCGAGTTGGCGGGGCTGGAGAGGGGCGTTCTTGCCGGGAAAGGGTTGTTGGGCGCAGTGAGGTTGGTGGTCGAGTGGAGTGATGAATTGAAGCATTTGAGAGAGGGGATGGAGAGGGAGTATGACGTGGAGAAGGCAGCAAACGTCGCGAGTATAGAGGTCGATTGGCAGATTGGGATGTGGGGTGCAGTCGAGGATACGCATGATGTGGAGAGGGAGGATGTGAGGAGGCAGCTGGGAAGCGTGGTATTGCTGGTCTCGGGTTTGAAGGGGTGAGATGTGATGATAGATGTATAGTAGTGGTAATAAATGTACACCATGTTGTGATAAATCGTTTTCTGAATCATCCCTCAATTCTCCCTACCCAAATAAGTCTACTTAGAATCCATCCTTGAACTAAAGACTTCCCTTGGCGTCAGTCAAGTACACAATCATAAATGAGTATATCTCCCTTTACAAAGCAGTTTTATTGCACCTTGCGTTTGTCTGTAAGCACCCTCACAAAAATCCGGACTGGGCCTTTTTGTCAGGAACCTCTAGTTTAAGTTTTAGTGAGCCAAGGGTGTTATAGTAGGAAGTGACAGGCCGACATAACGGACTTCTCATCCCTGATGTCTTACTCACTTCAAGCCTGTTAGTTGCAGAGAGTGTAAGCCACCTCGCTTATTATTAAAAGTCAAGCGAAGTCACAGTTTCCAACCTCCTTAATTACACCCAGAATTGCGTTAATAGAATAGTTATAAAACTAGAGGCCCGCCTTGGGTATAAGTATATAAGTATATAAGTATATAATACACCTCCGTCGCCGTTATTAAATTATTAAATTATTAAGTACCTTCTTTGATACGTCCTTTATTCTTCTAGAAATAAGTTAATTACTATTATAATTCTAATTTTCCAGCTTGGTATTCTCGCAACTATTTCTAAATATCAGTTTAAAGTTATAGTATTTCAAGCCTTTTAAATAGCAGCCTATGATTTCCTATCCTCGCTTTTGCAGTTAGTGCCTACGAGTAGTCACTACGTCACTCTTTAGCGCAGTAGCTCGTTTCCCAGACTAGGATATATACTAAAATAGGTCCTTTGGCTTCGGAAGGTAGGACTTCTAGGAGTGGTAACAGCCTTCAACTCTGTCAAACTTACGTTGTTCTACCGACCATTGAGAGATGTCCCAAAAGTCCCAGAAAAAGAAAAGAAATAGTGTCCCATGAACAATAGAGAGAGGCGTACCCTGAATTGCCAGGGTGCCAAAAGAACAGAAACTCAGAGGCACTGATATATCATAGCTTGGGGCTCATTGATCTTTGTGCGCTGTCACCATCGTTCCCATCCCCCCTTTTGGTGTTCGTTCCAATATTTTTTGGCTTATCTCTGCTTATGAGTCCTCGATGCACTCGCTTCTGTAATACAGGATGAGGTTTCCTTTTAGTTTTTTTGTTTGGTTTTAGACTTTTAGTGCTATTCCTGCCTCGCCAGATAGCTGCTAAGAACGCTGGTTTTGCCGGGGGCCGGTGGGAGGGTTAGCATGTAGGAGCTTGGGAACGCTACCCGCCAGTGGCACCACCTAACCTCAAGGAAAGTTAGAGAACTTCAAATACCTTGTTTTAAAGAGTATACTGCTGCTTCGTTGCAATAGCCAAATAAAGCTCAGAAAGCAGGAATCTTTAAGAGTTCTGTGATAGGATATGGTGGAGATTATGTATTGTCCACCTGGTGGATTCTAAGAGGCGGGGGATCTTGGATGGGCGCAATTGTGCTCCTTTGTTGCGTTTAGCTGTATTTGAGAATTTAAAAACCATTTGATTGTTCCAATTGTGAAGATTACTGGCTTGACCTAAGAACTGCAGTCTGGTAAAGGTGCAAATTTACAGGTGGGAATGGTGCAGTAGTATTATTTCCGTATTACTTCCAGTATTTCAAGACATAATAAATACCTCGGTATTTCTGAAGACGTACTTTACAATACCATCTAGAACAGGTATTTTTCAAGAGATACTATTACAATACAAATAATACCGCAGTAATATTACTAAGATAAATATATGCACAGAGAAAGGTTCGAACTAATAAAATAATAGTCTAAAAGCGGTAATATCTAGTAAAATAGTAACGCTATTTAGAGCAAGAAAATGGGTTATAAAAAAGGGGAAAGAGACTAAAAGTAGAGTAAACTAAATATATAAAATTAAGTAGTATTATAATATCGTTAAAATAAAACGCGGGGTTTACCCTATTATATAAAGTATACTTTTGAGATATACTTAATACTTCCCTATTACTTTGAATAAGAGGTATTGTGGATTGCGTACTTATACTTTTGAATACCATACTATAAAGGTAAAATATATATAATAACGAAAGTATACAATACCGGTAATACTACTGGAAACACTGAGTCTGGCAAAGGTACAAATTTACAGATGAGAATGGTGCAAACACTACCTGGCATTAAATATAGCAAAACTATGCAAGATTACTATATCACTTGACTTTTTTCTCTTCCTACTAGGTAGCTAGGCAAGAACTGACAACTGTGTTGTGGAACCCATATCGGTCGGTTTCTTATGCAGGGAATGAAGTACACTACATAGAAAAGATTTCATTAAATAACAACAAGGTCGTATATATACCAACCGGCTGGACAACACCAAGAAGCAAAAACGTCAAGCATAAAGTCATAACCTCTTCCCCATCCCATACCCCTCCTACCACCCCCTTCCCTTACCCATCCATCCACAACTCCGGACTCGCGGGCCCGTTCGGATTCTCACCTACCGGCCGTCTCGCCGGAATCGTCACCAGCGTCGCCCTACTAACCTGACTCAATCTACTATCTCTCTCCTCACCCCCGTCCCCCTCCCCACTACCATCACTCAACACACTCTCCGTCCTCAACCCCGGACTCCTCTCGCCCCCAGATCTCTGACTTACCTCTGAAAACCTCCCCGCTGGACTCCTGCCCGGTTCTCCGCTCGCCGTACTCACTTCACTGAATCTCCCTGGACTGCCCATGGGCGGAGATCGATCGGGCAATAATGTGTTGGAGCTTAGGATCGGAGAAGGAGCATACATAGGGCGTAATCCGTCCGTAGCTTCGCTGGCGAAAGGAGAGGGATGCTGTAAGTCAGCCAGGAGCTCGGAGGGCGCGAAGGGCCGGTAGGGGGTGAATGTTAGGGGGGCGGAGACTCCGGTTACTTCGGCAGGGGCGGCTTTGCTGTCTTGGTAGGAGGGGAGTTCGGCGCCGTGGAAATTTTGTTGTGGGTTTTGTTCTACGAGGGAGGGTTGTGACTTTTGCTTCTTCTTTTTGATGAGTAGAAACATGAGGGTGCCGATGAGGGCGAGGACGACGACGCCGCCGACGGTGGCACCTGCGATGACACCGACATGGGAGGCTGGCGCGGGAGTTGGGGTTGAGATAGGTTTGGAGGTGTCATTTGTGGTGGGGCCTGCGGTGCCGTTGGCGAGGGAATAGCTCGCTGCGTAGGGGGGACGGGTGAGAGCTGGGTTGAAGATATATTGGAGATAGAGGTCGTTCCAAGTAGTTGGCTTGGTGACGACGGCACCTCCAGTTCCGGTGCCGCCAATAAGCTGGGTGACCAAGGCAGGAACAGGCGGCACTCTTTTTGCTCCCTCAAAGTCGAATACTCCGGTGTATTCCATAGTAACTAGGCTGAATATCTCTGCTGGCATGTGCACAGAGCAGTTACCAACATTTGTGCCGGAGCTGGTGGTCTGCATCCCGCCGACAATGATCAAGTTTTCTCCAACCTGGTGGCAGGTATGGCCGTACAATCCATCAGGACGAGTGTGGACCAGAGTCCATTGGAAAGTTGGGATAGTAAGAACCCATCTAGCCTCGTTAACTAAAATTCATCTAAAAATATCTGTGACTTACATTTCTTCATAAGCAATAGGATTGTTATATGTCACTACCTGATATTAGTATCTCCCCACACCCTTTAGTGCAAATCACTCACAAACCCCCGCAATCATGAAAATATTCCAAGAACTTCCATCCTGGGCCGCAACCAAAATAGTACAAATATCAGCTCTTGGAGCCGGCCAACTCGGGACACCAAAGGTAGCCTGCTGGAACCAGATTCCCGTCTCAATATCATAGATATCAACTTGTGTATTATTGATATTCGTGTTCAGTCCGTCGGCTCCTTGAATCCCAACACCATACAGTGCCGTCGGATCCGTCGTTGTCTGGCCCGCAATCTGGACGATAACTCCGTATTTCCCAACCGGGACGTGGATCATGGCGCCGTTCATTCGAGGTGACATGTAACTCGGTACCGAGATATTGGTCAGTGTCGGAGTTGCAGAGTTCGTATCGAGTTGTAGCATTCCCTCGAGGACTGCTTGCTTTTAGCTTGACTCTCTCTCTGTTTTTGAGCAAACAGGTAACTTGCACTTTAACTCATGACTTGTTGTGAAATTCTTATAAGCAATATCACTCCTCTGCTGCACATACCCCTCAAAAATAAAACTCCGATTCAAACTCGGAGCATTACAATTCGCTGCCGCTCCCGGTCTCTCTACCTTACCCCCCGTGTTCACCAGCTCAAAGCTAGACTCTTCCCACGTATGATCATCAATTGAAAATTCCCAAATTGACGAAGCTGGGATCTGGGCAAGCGTGGTGAAGCCGGGGTCATTAGCGTTGTTGAAGGAGAACCAGCCGCCAAGTTGGTAGATCTTGCGCGTGATTTGGGAGTACCAGAGAGTACCTTCGATGAGAGCGTTGGGAACTCCTGGTGGTTTGCCGATGGTGGAGTAGGGCGCGGTGTCTTGGTTGGTGAAGTTTTTGGAGAGGTCGATCACGAGGATTATGTCGTCTAGGGAGGTAAGTAGGACTGTAGGTGGGAGAAGGGAGCGGGAAGTGACTTACTCATGCCTTGTTCGAATTGATTTAGAGCCGTGGTATTGAACGTTGTGCTATTGTCTGGGATATATGTGTTGCCTCCGTCAATGTAAATCTTTCCATCAGCATAGACACCTATCCCACGTTAACTCTCTCTATCAGCTGCGTTTCCCAACTCTCAAGAGAATAGCCTACTTTGATGCCTCCACAACCGACAGAAATGCTGCGACAAATCATGATTGCTATCATTGACCGATGGCAAGGCACTCTGAGTCGGCACCGCAAAGACCGAACTTGTCGACGTCCCTTGTCTTTTCTCCTGGAATGTGGCATTGCCCAACCCCGCCCACAAGGTTATTGCCACACTAGAGACCAGGGAAGACTTCATCCTGCCAAAGATGAAACGTGAAGTGTTAAATGTCAACAGATAAAGATGAAAATCTCTAGAAAGCCGTTGTATGAAGAAGACCATCTTAAGCAAGGCACAGAGGCTGCCGAGTTACCCACACTTAGCAGACTAATCTGAATCATGAATGCAAGTTGAAGCTGCTTCACTGGAGAAATAAAGGACTAGTGGAAAGGCGCACGCCAGACCAGTAACGTGCTGTTGTTTTGCCGAGAAAATTATCTGGGCTGGAAAAGGAACGTAGCTGGCCAGCGGGCTGGGAATGGACTAGACTTTCTCTATTGAGAGGCGGCGAATACTGGTAGAGTGTGAGAGTGTCAGACTGATTAGTCTGCATGAGAAACTTCTTCTAGAACATGGAAGTGAAATAAGAGAGAGAATAGAATTTTGGTAGAGCTTGAGGGTGGAGTGTGAGAGAAGCGGGAGAGAAAGGCTTGAGGCGAAATGTCTTAGATTGAGAGGCTGAGAAGTCTTTTGTTCTGGAGACCCCGCGCACGGCACACATTGGTCTCGGATCTATAATCATCTCTTCTTGCCATGAGGAGGTTGCCCCTAGTTCCTTCGACCTCACTGCTACCATCGAGACTGTTCTCCGAGTCTCATCCATACCGAGTATTGACTTGAGGGCCGCGGTCATGTAGCAGGGAGATTAATCGAGTTAGATAAACACGTCGGTGAAGGTTGCCAACCGAAACATGCCCATCAATCATCAATCGACGCCTGCAGATAACATCTGCAAGTTCCTCTCCATCGTGCCCAGCTCCAAACACAACGAGCGGCTCATCTGCACGCCAGCATAATTCCCCTACCATCTCTTCGTTCGGTACCCTAGCTCCACAGAATTAAGGTGCAAGGCCCTTCTGGGCTACTTTGTTGCGACTCTGCGATTGTGATTGCCACGGGGACGCGGGCTTGCCGATTGGGATCGCTTTTCCCCCGAGTCCGTATCTCAGTATCATCTGGTCTTGACGTAAATTGCGAGAGTTTGGAGGAGGGAAGGGGAGGGTTCACTTCAAGACGCTCTCGATGGGCTATTGGCTTGTATGCACCAAATCCGCGCGACTCTCCACCCTCTCCACCCCCACCGACTCCGACCGTCATTCTTTGACCCCCCGGACCTCTCCCAAAGCATGAAGCTCGACATACTCCTGTCATGACTCAGCATGGTCGTATTCGCCCTCCACTCGATCACTCCTCCCTCCCAATCACCCCTCCCAGCACTTTCCTCTCTTTCCTACCACCCTCTCCTTGTCTGCTCTACTGATAGACTCATCATAACTCGGTGATTCAATTTTCCTAATTTCAAGATCATCGTCTAGTCTCTGTATGCCATCTAATTGGCGGCTGAAACGGTTTGGGGAAGTGTGGAGGATAGTGGGGATAGTGGAGGAGGGTTCAGGGCCGGAGGGGAAGGGGGAGGAGTTGAGGAAGCGGGGCATAAAGCGCGTGAAGAATTGTTTAGTTGCTGGGAGTGAGGCACATATCTACATATCACACATTAATCACCATATCCAAACGAGAATATTAAAGTGAAAAAAGGGAGCGAGAGAGAAGACTTACAATACCAACATACAACTCGCCACTACTGCAAATAAATGCCGGAAGGATCTCCCACGTCTTATCGTCACTCGTCGTTGCCTTGTACAAATAAATCGTCCTCACAATCCCCGCTACAATCGCCAACACCCCTGCACTAAAAAGCAGCACCACGATAATCATTTGTGGGGTTGGGAGTTGGAGACGGCGTACGGTGGGGATAGGGAGGATGACGACAAGAAGATCGGTCACGGAGTTGATAATGCCGGCGGCGAGGAGGTATTTCGATTCTGAGATGCAGCTGGGTTGGGGTGTGAAGGAGAGGGTCCAGTATTTTGAGGGGTCTCTTTGTCACACATATATATCGTGTTAGGGTCACTTTTCATTCATGGCAATAAGGATTAGAAAGAAGACATACCGGCACTGAAAAATGACACCCAAACAAAACCCCACTCCTTGAGCCACAACCAAAAACTCAATGCCCACAATAATCTTGGCCAAGGCCGCCGAGCCTGTCGCCATAATCCTATAAATCAAAGATAACATCGAGCATTTTGTAAGTGTAGTTGATATCGAGAACAGAACTTGGGAGGCGAGGATGGATTTTAGACCCGAGACGACGTAGTCGAGGCGGATGTCCCACATGTGTCTATCCCAGCCGTAGTGGGTTTCTATTATAAGGGTGAGGACGGCGAAGGCTGTTGTTGGAAGCTGCATAATCTACCCGTCAGTATATTTCGTTATCAAAATCGGAAATTCGAGGGAGCAGGGAGTGGACTTACCATGCTCGCAACAATGAGCCAGTCGTCTACACCAAAACTATTTGATATTCTCAATCTTGTATAGACTCTAATTCCAACAACAATGAAAACCAAAGGAAGGAAAATGAGTGTGATAATTATATTCGCAGGTCCTCGCATCACGGGATTCTCATAATCGGGTGTAGGCCACGCTTCAATCACTTCTTGTGGTGGGAGCAGCATGTTGAAAGATGCACAATGATAATACAATTTGACATTCTTTCCTGTTTTGGAGGAGGGGAGGGCTGGAGAGAGATGGGACGGGAGAAACATAAGATGAAAAGGCGTGGCAGGATGCATAGCGTGAACTCCAGCATGCGCGTTTATGGAATCGGCGTGTTTTTCTTCTTCCATGCGGCTTGGAGGGGAGTGCATTGACTTTGAGCACGGCATGTCAAGATACAGTAGCTAGGGAGCTGCCGAGCTTTCTCGGTACTGTAGCTAGTGGTTACTCGTACGTAGCTATACGCGTGCTATCACCGAATCCATCAGAAGTGCAAACTCTTTTTCAAAGACGTTTGAAACCTGGCTTCAGGGCCAAGGTTGGGATTTGGGTGTGACTTCACGATATCCAGTGTATGGAGTAAGGCACCCCAGTTTACTGGAAACCAAAAAGCAATCCATGATTCTTAGCTTGAGAAAAATATCTAAAAGGCATGCGAAAAGGAAAGCTTCTGTCGTGTGGGAGCTTGGGCTTTGGGATCTCCAAGATGTGCACTGTGCGGCCCGTCAGCAAGCACACACTACTGCCAGCTACTTCCTGTAGCTTCAAGATAGGCGAACCTGAATTGCCTTTAACGCGCCATATTCAGGGGTTCCGTCAATAGCCAGATATTGGTTATTTCTGACCACCTGCGGAGAGGATGGGAGATACGACCCGCGCTCTCCAGAATCCAGGTCTGCAGCGTCAGCTTTCAGCCCCCCGTAGAGATGCAGGTCGTGAAGTTGTCTGCCTTGCGTAAAGTTAGGCCTCTTTAAAGTTCAAGAATGCGGTATGGATGACATATGATAAGCCCCTGCCTGTATGAGCCAGACAAAGTGAACATTGCGTTTGGCACGAAGGTTGTCAGCCCCTGACATTCAATTTGCATTCACAGCCCTCGCTTCTCTGTGCTCCTCATCCGCACGACTCTCTTCGTGAACAATTTTCAGTAAGCTGCATTGCGGGGAGGAAGGCCACGCTTGGTTGCACAGAGGCCGGCACGTTGAGCGATCGACGCAGGGGCAATGAAGATCTTGCTATTTGCAGATTAAATGCATTTTATGAGTGTTAGTAAAGCCGGTACTAAATCTGCGGCTAATGTTAGCTTGCTCGGATAATATCTTACGCAGACTATCCTGTCTGGATTTGGAGGGCTGCGCTGCAAGGTGATGGATGCACTAGCCGGCCCAAAGAAGTCAAACTTCCCAAAGCCGGAGTTGAGACGGGATGGTCATAATTGATGAGATAGTGAGTAGGATGAGGCTATCAAAAAGTTGGAACAGAAGGAATGTATGTGAAAGGTAAAAGGTAAGCTAAGGAGAGTGGGAATGATATGTCAAAAAGTAGGGGAAGACATCCGTCAGTGCTCTCTTTGATCAGCATCGAGATGACAATTCCTCTAGGAAGAGGAAGGCCAGTCTCTCGGCTTCTCGTTGCAGGTCGAACGGAGAGAGGTTTTGCAGTGGACGCTGCCAGACGCTTCAAACCGGTCGACCTTTTGAGAAGATTTGTATTTCGTCATCCGGATGCCAATTTTGTCCTAATAAAAGAGGGGGGAGATCCCATTGCCAGGTCTAACACTCTCAAAGGGTCTCCATGGAAGCTTTTATGATGCGTGGGGAAACGCAACGCATGGAATTTAGTAAATGTCAAGTAGGGGCCCGTAAGTGATCATAACTGATTCATTTTGCCGAGCTCAGTGAGGCTTGTGCTTCGCTGAAGAGCTTACCAGCTTCTTCTTTTCTTTCTTTGGCATCTTATTCTTCCTGGCCTCATGCTTTGCAGCCTTTACCTCTTTTTTGTGATCCTAGTCCAGTTAGCCAATGTATCCATGGTTTAATTATAATTTGACAAACCTTCTTGACGTCTTTGTCCATGAATCTCTTGCCTCGGGGAGTACCCCTTTCAAAACGACTCTCGTCATCACTGTCCTCGCTTCCACCGGTGTCATCCTCTTCACTTGCATGGGAGGAACTACCACCCATGGTATCTTCGGCATCGGCTTCATTGCCGGACATGGGGACTTTGTCTGCTAAGAGATTTCGGTAAACCAGATCTCCCTTCTCACCCTTACCGATCTTCTCTGCATCTCGCTCGATGTCGTAGACCTGGTCTAAAGTTTGAGGCATATATTGCTTCCGGAAGACCTCGTTCTCAATCTCTTGCTCAGCAGCCGCCTTCTCGCCCTCTTCAACAGCTGGTCTATCCATGAAGAGCTTCTCCAAAGACTCATTCAAAAGAGGCTCCTGGACTGGCCCATCACGGGTAGTGATAAATCCAAATACAGTCTGCTCTGAAAGAACATCAACATTCTTTCTCCGGAAAAACTCGGAAACATTCTTGATATCCATTCTAAGAAATTCGAGAGATCTCGGGTGGTCATGCTCGACGCTTTGAGAAACATCGATGATAAAGAGTCTCTTCTGGTGGTACAAACAGTTGTACTCGCTCAGATCAGCGTGTACGAGTTTGCATGTTTGGTACATGCGGCGCATGAGCCCTAACATCTCCAGGTATAACTTTCTCCACTGCTCATCCACGTCGTCTCCTTGCAATTCGACATCACGAAGTCTCGGTGCTGCCCAGCCTTTCTTGTCACCCAAAAAGCCCATAACCAGAACGTGTAACCGAAGGTATACTGGCTCAGGACAGGGAATACCTGCAAGGTACAGCCTCTTCAAATTTCGAAACTCCTTCTCCGCCCAAACCTTAACCATGGCACGGTTATTTCCCTTATTGTAGCCTCCTCTGAATCGGTGTTCGCCTGTAACATAGCGGTCTCGGTCCTTGAAGACAAGAATACTCGTTTTGTAAACCTTGATGGCTCGGTTGACGGGCTTTGTGTCGCTATCTGACGCTGGCGTAGACAGAGCTCCATAAACGTTTGCTTCCTTTCCCGTACTCAAACAACCGTTGACCTCCGACACGATCCCACGGTTGATCATCTGTAAAAGAATCATCCGGGTGCGAGGGTCCAACACTTGCTCACTCGTAGCACGGTCTGACTTGTCCTTTCCATGGGTCTTATTGTGCTCTCCTCCGCCTTCTAATCGAATCTTTCCAGCATGCTTTGCGAGACTAGAGATTTGGTCATCGACGCTAGCTTGTGTGTTTGCGGTAGGCTTGTGGGGGTTGATTCGGGGCGCTGTCGCACTTTGGTCGTTCATTTTTCGCTGTCTATTGTATGATTTTGTGAGATCACCAGAGGTGCCATCAATATCCATATCATCGAAATATTCTTCATCGTCTTCCTCAAACAGGTCATCGTACGTCTCGCTCTCGTTGTCAGCGGCGTAACCGGTGGGGGTTTGAGGAGGGGGATCGGTTGAAGTATTGGACTGGTAGCCTCGATTTGGTATATATGTGTGCGTAGGAGTTTGACCGTCAGCTGGCGCAGAGGCCTGTAAAGTGGTAGTATCCTCGGACATTATTTTGGTGATATTTGTGTTGTGTTGTAGAATGATGGTGGGGTTGCGAAATTTATGTCAACCTGAATGTGGTGAGACGAATTCTGCCAGCAAGCTAAAGTGCTCGTCTTGTTTCCACGCGTTGACATCCAAAGCCAACCTTCTCTTTACGCGCGACAATAACCACATCTCGGGGTTTCAGACGCGCAGTCTTCGAAATAATAGTCGCAAATATATGGTCTTTCACATCACTAATACTGGGATCTCTGCGCCCGCGTTGACGCGCTCTTATTTGTTCTCAACCGCTCCCGTCTGCCCCTCGGGTGGCCACTGATCGCGAAGATGTATATCAAACAGATCATTATCCAGGGCTTCAAGAGGTGAATATGTCTGCTGATGATTGAGGTCATAACTAATTGTTGCAGTTACAAGGAGCAAACGGTCATTGAACCATTCTCCCCAAAGACGAATGTAGTTGTTGGTCGCAATGGGTCTGGAAAGAGTAACTTCTTCGCTGCGATTCGATTCGTGCTTAGCGATTCATATACTCAGATGGGTCGCGAGGAACGTCAGGCCTTGCTTCACGAAGGATCAGGATCTGCGGTGATGTCTGCCTATGTTGAGATTATTTTCGACAACAGCGACGACCGTTTCCCCACTGGAAAGGATGAGTTGATTCTGCGTCGAACAATTGGCTTGAAAAAGGATGAGTACTCACTCGATCGCAAGAATGCCACTAAAACCGATGTTATGAATCTCCTCGAGTCCGCTGGTTTCTCCCGATCTAACCCATACTACATTGTACCCCAAGGACGTGTCACAACATTGACCAACATGAAGGATGGAGAGAGATTGAACCTTCTGAAGGAAGTTGCGGGAACTCAAGTCTACGAGGCTCGCCGAACTGAATCCTTGAAGATCATGACTGAGACAAACAATAAACGTGCTAAGATTGACGAGTTGATGGATTACATCAAGGAACGACTTCGGGAATTGGAGGAGGAGAAAGAGGAGCTACGCGGTTTCCAAGAGAAAGATAAGGATCGGCGTTGTCTTGAATATGCATTCTACCACCGAGAGCAGACCGCGCTCGCCGAAGCTTTGGATGAAATCGAAGAGATGCGTCTCAATGGAATTGAAGGCACAGACGACAACCGAGAGGCGTTCTTGGAGGGCGAGAAGGAGATTGCGGAGGTTGACGCCGAGATTAAGCAACTAACTCGACAAATGGAACTTCTGAAGCTTGAGAGACGTCAACTGGAGGAGGACAGACGTGAAACATCAAAGTCACAGGCAAAGGTCGAGTTGGCAGTCAAAACTCTTACTGATGGTCTATCAGCAAAGGAACAAGCTAGATCAAAACACCAAGCAGAGCTTAAATCAGTCAAGCAGGATATTGCCAAAAAGGAGGCGAAGTTGAACCAGATCCTCCCGGACTATAACCAGAGAAAAGCCAATGAACTTGAAGTCAGACAGAAACTCGACATTGCGGAAGCTTCTCGGACAAGGCTTTACAACAAACAAGGCAGAGCCTCACAATTCAAATCCAAGGCGGAGCGTGACGCGTGGCTTAAGAACGAGATTAAGGATCTCAACATGTCACTGGGAGAGCAAAAGGCGAACCGTATCAATGCAGATGAGGAGGTGAAAGCCGTTCAAACCGAAATTCAAAACTTGGAGGGCGAAATTGCCGGCCTAAGACAACGACTCGAGGGCTGGGGAGGAAGCCGCCAAGCGTTGTATGACGAGGTGACCTCCGCAAAGGACGGCCTTGAGAAGTTGAATGACGAGCGTAAGGTACTCAGACGTGAGGATGATAAGCTTGAATCCGTGATCGCCGATGCCCGACAAGAGATGGATCGCGCTGAGAGAGAGTTGTCTCATACTATGGATGGTGCCACTGCTCGCGGTCTTGCTACTGTTCGGCGTCTCAAGCGTGAACAGAACATTACTGGAGCATATGGAACCTTGGCAGAGCTCTTTACGGTCCCTGAAACCTACCGCATGGCTGCAGAGCAGACCGCTGGCAACAGTCTCTTCCATTACGTTGTTGATAACGAGGAGACTGCAACAAAGCTTGCTAATGCACTCTACAAGGAGAAAGGGGGGCGAGTCACATTTATGCCTCTCGCGCAATTGAGACCGAAATTTGGCAAACTTCCCAATGCCTCTGATGCCATCCCCTTGATTGAGAAGCTTGAATACGAACTAGAATACGAGTCGGCAATCAGTCAAGTCTTTGGAAAAACCGTGGTCTGTCCTTCCCTCCAAGTCGCCTCCCAATACGCCCGAAGCCACGGCTGCAGTGCAATCACTCCGGAAGGCGACACCGCCAATAAAAAGGGTGCAATGACTGGTGGCTACATTGACCCTCGAAAGTCTCGCCTGGAGGCTGTCAAGGCCGTGAACAAATGGCGCGGAGAGTATGACACGGTAAGATCGCGTCTGACGGAAGTTCGGAAGGGGGTATCTGGAAAGGAACAAGAGATCACCACTGCTATGGGAGAGTTGCACAAGCTCGAACAGAAACTGAATCGCTTGGATGACAGCCGCGATCCATTGCAAAGAGATCTCAGAATGAGGACTGCTCATCTAGAGAAGCAACGCGAACAGCTAGAGGCTAACACGCGCAGAAAGGAGGCTGTTGAGAAGCTGATCAAGGATTACGGCGACAACGTCAGCTCTTTTGAGAAGGAGCTTGGCTCCGACTTCAAGAAGTCTCTTACTGCTGCCGAAGAAAAAGAGTTGGAGAGCCTCAACGAGCAGGTGCAACAGTTCCAGGCTGAGTGGAATAAGTCCAGCAAGCTCAGACGAGACCTTGAGAAGGAGAAACAGTCACTGGAGCTCGAGTTGCGTGAAAATCTCCGACAGAAGCTTGATCAGCTGAACAGTCAGGATATTGACACCGCTACTGGCAGCGGGTTAGGTAATCTCAAGGAGTCGCAACGTGAACTCAAGCGTGTCCAGAAGGCTGCTGCTGCCGTCCAGACCAAACTTCAGGACAATGATGCACAGATCGAGGAAGCCGAATCCAAGATCTCTAATCTACAGAAGGCGAAGGCCAAGAAGGTTGAGGATCAGCAAGAGGTTGCCAGAGCTGTTGAGAAGCATCAAAAGAAGATGGAGAAGAGCGTTGCCAAGAAGGCACTTCTCACTGCTTCAGCTGCTGAGTGCGCAAAGAACATTCGGGATCTGGGTGTTCTCCCTGATGAGGCTTTCGAGAAATATGCGCATTCTGATTCGAAATCCGTAAGTCGGACAATATACATGTTCTCTATTGTTTACTAACTTCGAAACAGATCTCCTCCCGTCTCAAGAAGGTCAATGATGCTCTCAAAAAATACAAGCACGTGAACAAGAAGGCTTTCGAGCAATACAACAACTTCACTACCCAACGTGACAACCTCACGAAGCGAAGAAAGGAACTCGATGATTCACAGGCCTCCATTCAAGAGCTAGTTGAAGTTTTAGACCAACGCAAGGATGAAGCTATCGAGCGAACATTCAAGCAAGTTTCCAAGGAATTTGCCCAGATATTCGAGCGCCTGGTCCCAGCCGGTCGTGGCCGTCTCGTCATCCAGCGAAAGACCGATCAACGTGCTCGCGAGGAGGAAGACTCTGAGGACGACGCTCGTGAGAGTGTTGAGAACTATACTGGTGTCGGCATTAGTGTTTCGTTCAACAGCAAGCATGATGAACAACAGCGTATCCAACAATTGAGTGGTGGACAAAAGAGTAAGCCCAACCCCTCCCACTGTATCTTTTCACATCACTAACGATCCCTTAGGTTTATGTGCCCTTGCCCTCGTCTTCGCAATCCAACAATGCGACCCTGCGCCGTTCTACCTCTTCGATGAAATCGACGCCAACCTCGACGCTCAATACCGGACCGCGGTCGCCAAAATGCTCGAAGAGATCTCCGCCCAACAATCAGAGGAGAACACTGATGGGGCTGGAGGTGGCATGAGTGGTCAGTTCATCTGTACTACCTTCAGACCGGAGATGCTGTTGGTGGCGGATAAGTGTTATGGCGTTACATTTAGGGATAAGACGAGTAGTATTAATACTTGTACGAGGGAGGCGGCGTTGCAGTTTGTGGATGGGGAGGGGCCTGGTAGATAAGTGTAAACCGATTGCGATGTCTAGTGGGGCAGTTACGAGACTTGTGATTTAGTGATGATGTTGATGTGTAAGAATGTGATGTATGACTTTACGGAGTTCTGACCTTGTTTTCCTCATTTGCAATTACCTGCTGCATTTGCAGACATAATGTATGAGCATCGGCTGTTGCTGCTGTCGTGCTCACTGGTATCTGGATCGTATCATGTATTTTATGAAAAGTAGATAGGTGGTATTGCGCATATATGCATTTGCGTCACGTAGCGTCAGTTCCTAGTGCATTGAGCTTATCAGCCAAATGGTAATAATCTTGGCTCAAAGACCCATTACCTATGAATATTATCCCCCTAGTAGATAGTGAGAGAAGTTGTCTGTGAAACCGAGAGGGGGTACGAGTGCGGAAGGCGTTGGGTTTTTGAGACGCTGCTAACCTCTCGAAAGGCGTGGATAAATGGAACCTGGTCAGCTTTGAAGAGGTGGTAATTCCTTTGGACAGAGCATGGTGTTTTGAGATGAAATGGGTCTCTGAAAGGGTTTCGCAGTCCGGGAGAGGGTGGGGCTTTGCTAGATGGTGAATGTGTATGGAAATATGGGCCATTGAGACGGAGTGGGTGATTGACTGTTTGGGAAATGGTAGCCCTGGACAATTGGAAAACTTGTAGTAATTTAGTAAAAATGGCCAACGGGCTGGGAGAACCGCCTTCATGCCAACATCTTATATTCTAGAGCTTGCTTTTAATTTAATTCGTTATTATTGAGAGACAAAGGCACTTTCAGAATTTGATAAGATGGCTGAACCCCAGGGCAGATTATGATTTAAAAATCACTGGAATTTTTGAAGTTCTTGATTATGGGGGTTATATAGAATCGAAAGCTTCGTAGTAGTAGTTAGGAGATTTCGAAAATATAAGATAACCTTCCGCCCCCCTCCCTCCCGGGGATTATCTTCCCGGCGCCTTTGCCGTAGTCAACTTTTAGCTTACGAGTCTTTGTACACGAGACATGGTTTTTTTCTCTTCGGAGACCGAAAGTAGGTGAATATTCAACTGCTTTAAATATTCAAAAGGATCTGGAACGTCGAAACGGTCCTGATTCTTTTGACAGGGTAGATCTTTTGAGACTTCTCTAGTAATTACCATAAGTTGAACATTTGGAATACTGAAGGTATGTCGAGAATTTGAAAATTTTAGATTATTTAAAACCCATCAATTTTATTACTTTGAAAGCACTGCTAAGTAATGTTTGGCTATGGAAGAAAGATTAGTTCAGAGGTCCCTCGATCTGCAGCTCCACCACCTTAAATGTAATATCAACATACTCCATCCACGCCAACAATCCGTTCTCCTTCACCAACTCACACTCGAAACAGCGCCCCTCCGTATTCCTTGACTCCTGCAACTCCTTGGCACGTTCACTCCAATCGTTATGCTCTTTCACCCAGTCCATTCTTGAACCTGGTGGCTTGATAAATTCCTTCAGTCCCTCACAAGCTGCAACGTTGGCCATCTCTAAACGGCTGAACGTCTGCCCAGTGACTTCCAGATTGCGGTCAAGGGTAACAACACCTGTCAATGGGTCAGGGGCGCTCATGGTGGCGACGGTTTGAGTAATAATGTAAAACTTTGCCGGCAGGATGGGGACGAGACTGGAGAGGTCAAGACCGTGTACTTCGGCGGGTGCTTTGACAATCGATTCCACTGCAAGGACAGTCTGATTCCTCTCCTCATGATCGAATTGAACTGCTCCCCAAAGTGAGCCATCCTTGGATAATACCTCGGTGACGCCTGTATATTGCCGCTTTTTGAGTTCCTGGATCAAGGAACGTGCGGCGCTATTGGCTGCATCCCGAGATAGGAAACTCTCTATCAATTCCTTTGGATGAGTTTTACCATCCTTGGTGCGGTATTGGATTAGGTGATAGACTCGAACGTTGCGGCCGGCAGTGGGGTCGCCTGGCATGGTAGGGAAACTGAGGGAGTTGTTTCTCAGTTGGTTGGCTTGAGCTTGAGTATTCTGGATAAAATTCTCTACGTGATTAGGCATTATTTGCTTGGCTAAGGCGGGCTGCGTAGAGGAGTCTTCGTCACTCTCTTCATCTTCGTCACTCCAACTGTCCTCATCAGAAGATATTTCCTCAGCTGACTCTTTGGAACTTCTAACAGGGAGGTTTTCATCTGGGCCCTGTTCCAAGGCTTTTCCAACAGGCGATTCGTCTTCTGAATCCTCGTCTGATTCAACTTCTAGGTCCGCAACCGTCTTCTTTGCTGCAGCTCTAGCAAACGGTGATATAATTTGCTGGGCGAAACTTGTCAGCTGCTCCCTCATCATACGCTCATGTGATTCCTTTCTTCTCGCATCCTTCTGAGCAGTGGTAAGACTTTCGTTCTGTTGGTTCTCTTGGAGAGTCGGTGGGTGCAGTGAAATGCCTTGCTTTGCTTGGGATCGGTTGTAGGCAGAGACAGAGCTCATGTCAGAACGGAAGCCTTGCATGTTATCTTTCTCCGACTCCTTTGCCCTCCGTGCCGAGATATTTTTCTATTATTCACCAGTATCAGCCAGGAACTTTGGAACAACTTATTAGATCTTACCTCGCGCTTCTCCATGAAGGCTTCTATCTGTTCGTGCAAATCTTCTTCAGCCAAGGTCTTCCCGTTTTTGGCAGCTGCAGCGATAAGTTGCTCCAGTTTCCTAGTTCTTGCTCTTTCATCATCTTTCGCCTTGCGAGCTGCTTTCTGCTGTGCGGTCTTCTCTCCGGGTTTCTCTGTCTTTTTCTTAGCAGGTTGCGCTTTAGTTACCGCAGCTTTGTCAATTCTCTCAGCTTCAGCAAAGGATATGACATTAGGCTTAGGTTTGAGCTTGGCTGGTGCAAGTTTTTCAAGAGGCGTTAATGTAGGTGGAGGTGTTGATGCTGATGAAGAGTTGGAGAAAGAAATGCTGGGTGATTTTACAGCTGTAGCAAGGGAAGGGAGTCCCTCGTTGAACTTCATCGGTGCTGATTCGAGGGCCGTGAAGGATTTTTCGCTTAAATTGGCAGTTGAGCAAGGAGGAGGAGGAACTGAATGCTTAGGTGGTGGAAATCGTGTGCTAGAGGAGAATACCATTGAATCATCCTCACCATCATCATCGTTTGAAAGATCCGATGGAAAAGATGGAAAAGATGAGATTGGCTCTGTGGTTTTGGGAGGTTGATTATCCTGGTGTTCAGACTGTGTGGACTTGCTAGCTCTCGCTGATCCAGATTCAAGGTCTGCGAATGGTGATCTGGGAGCTGATTCTCTTGCCTGGGATTTATTCTGCCAATGAAGATCTAGAGCCTCTCTGGATGTCTTTGCTAATTCTTGTTGGGTTGCTTTTGCTTGAGCCTCAGCTTCTACACGAATAGTATTTCGGAGGTTGGTATTTTCAAGGTTATGAGTAGCTTTGGGTAGTCCTGGTAGATTGTCTTTGATTATGTTTCTGTTTCTGTTAGCATTTGCTCTTTTTCTCAACAGTGACACTTACTCATCCCCATTCATCTCAGGAGTAGGTGTAGCTTCTGGCATAAATAAAGTGTCTTCTTCCTCAGCTGCGAGGTTTTGCATTAAGTCCTCATTGTCAATGGTAGGATTAGGGTGGACCGTGCCTTCAACGATAGTATCTTTGACAAGCTCAGTAGCTGTAACTTCAACGGCAGTGTCCTTAGTAATTGTAGTGCCGAAGACCTCAATAGCATTTTCCTTGGCGATTTCAAGACCGGTAACACCAGAGGGGGCATCCTTGAGAAACTTGGCAGTGTTCTTGAAGACTCTAGACGAGTTCAAAGAAGCTGCCATCTTTTTCTGCTCTTCTTGCTTGGCTTTTTGTCTTGCTTTCTCTTCGCTGGCCTGCAAACTCTGTGCCTTCTCCCGCTCCTCAGCCAGAGCCTTCTTGACCTCATCTGCCTTCCTATCAGCCTCGATTTTCTCGGCAGCCCTCCGCCTCAATTCATCTCGTTTCTTCTCCTCAATCAGAGCACTTTTCTTTCGCTCAATCTCTCGAAGACTTTTCTTCTTCTCCTCTTCGTGCTCCTTCTCAAGGCGGTCCTTCTCAGCTAACTCGGCTTGAATTTGCTTCTTCTCAGTAGCGGCTGCTTCAGCTGCTTCTTTCTTGGCGGCAAGCTCGATTTGTTTTGCAATGCGTCTCTCCAGAGCCGCCTCCCTCTGAGCATTCTCCTCTTCCAAGCGATGCTTGGTAAGTATTTCGTTTTCTCCATTGGTTACTTCACCAAAAAGGTCCAAGTTCAATGCCGCCTCATCAGCGTTTAACTCCTTAGCAATGATTTGTTCAGCTGCTCGAATCTGTCTTTTCTCATGCTCCAACTCTGGGTTAGGTGTTTCCACAACTTTACCTTTGCCTCTAGGATGCTTTGCAGTCCCCACAGTCTTTGGTATTTTCGGAGTTTTAGTGGGAGCTCGCGATTTAGCGGTGGCCTTCCGTGCTGGTGTCTTCAAAGGTGCAGTGATTCTCTCCCTCATTGGCGCCGAGCGAAGGGGTGTCGAGGGACCTGCCCCATTCTCTTGAGTCCTGGGATCATTATTGGAAATATCGTCATCTTGCAACAACGGGGGGTTCCCTGGGGTCTTAGGACGCTCAATATGGACACCGGGTATATGTTCGGCTTCTGGAGTAGCTACTTCGCCATAGGTATCAGCCATGACGAGTTGTCGGTTACTCGTACCCAGCGCTTGCATATCTTGCTGAATGCGCGCCGAAGTTTTGGTCAAGGATGCTGAAGAATGAATATGGGTCACCTCGGCGTCGAGAAGTGCTTGGTTGAGAAGTGGTTCTGCGGTCAAATGCTGGCCTGTAGAAAATCTTCGCCTCGACGCATCACTCTTCTGCCGAGTCCTTGAGAAAGCCTTTTCAATGGGTGTGTTTTCGACCTCATCGACATCAGCGCCTTCTGGATTGGATATTCTTTGCAACATCTCATGGGTTTGCAAGCTTTCAAAGTCTTCTAAGTTTTGGGGAGTTCTGACAATTCGCTTGACTGGTAGGTTCCTAGGGATTGTCTGGGCACCAGGCCTGTTCGAGAACTCAGGAGTTGCAAATTTCTCGATTTTGTGAGCAGAATCCTGAGAGGTTCCCGGTGCTAGACTTCTTCGTCGGCCATTTTCTCTTGGTGTTGGTGTAGAAGAACCTGCCCTACTATTTCCTCGTCTATTTGCATTTGGTGTTGGAGTGAAGGGGCCTGCCATGCAGGTTCCGTTACGATCATGAGGAGACGTAAGAGAATTGAATGTGTCAGCTCTGTTCCGGGTAGTAGAGCCGACTGGCCGATACACTTTGGGTGTACTCGGAGGTTCCCTGGAATGTTGCCATATAGGCGGCTGGAGAGTTGGCTTGGACTGAGCAGCGAAAGACTGGCGGGATGGTTGGATCGAGCTTGGAGTTCTCTTCGAAAAACACTCCGGTCCACGATTTCGAATATTTTGGGGTGTGACTGTAATTGCTCCTAAGAACTGGGCTTCTTGATTATAGTCATCCTCATCAGAAGAGGCTTGACGTGGTCGCTTGTGCGTTCTACCCCCGCTTCCATGCTCGGGAGTATAATTCATTATTCGCTTCTTCATCGCTAAGGCACGAAGTGATTTCGCCTGTTGGATTGGCACATTACCTTCCAGTTGAACCACTCTCGAGTTTGCTCGGTTTCGTCTGACGTTGGCCCGAGGTTCTTCTTGTCTCTGATGTTGCCCATAACTGTCGTTATAATCGCTGTCAAACTCAGAAGTAATGGGCTCGTACTTTACAATGGCATCATAGGCTCTCGACCCTGAACTGAAGATTTCTCTTGCATCATAGCGATGTGACTTAGCGGTATTGATAGGAACTTCGATCAGCTCATCATCGTCTTGAATGTAGGATGAAGCCATGCCGGGCGAGTGACGGGATTGGAAATCTTCATCTTCAAAGTCATCCTCAAAATTAGCAGCTTTTGAGATCTGCTTCGAAGATCCTACACGAGGTGGATTGTAATCTTGACGGCGTCGCTTTGGATCTTGTTTTAAAAAGGGAGAAACTGCACGCTTTCTCGAAACTTGCGTTCTAGCAGGAGCCTCATCGTCACTGTCGCTGTCTAAGCAGATAGGGTTGACAACGGAATTGTGGCGTTGCTGATGAGACTTATTCCCATGTGAGGTACTTATCCGAGCAGAAGGTCTTCGTGGCCGATGTTCATTCCGACTTGGATGTCTCTGTTGCCGGAGATTTTCTTGATATTGTTGACCTTTCCGCCCTTGACGACTTTCCTGTTGTTGACGATGCCCATGTTGCTGACTGTGGTCTTGTTTTTGGTGGAATCTTTTGCTTCGGGATGGATGTGGAGGGGAAGTTGAAGTTATTTGCGACGGTGTTAATAAAGGCGAACTAAGCTCACCATTCTCGTCCGAGAAATTAGTATCCATTTCTCTACCCATATTACCTATAATTCCTTTCCTATTTCGGTTCCTGGTCTGAATTTTGTCTGGGGTCATTTGCCAATTCGGGTAGTCGTCATCGCCGCTCGCCATGTCATACATTTCTTCCACTTTACCGAAGCTCCATAAAGCACCGGAAGCCACTCTCTCTTTCATGATACCATTAGAAGATCGAGAAGAGGCGGACTCCGTATACCTCGGATCACTCCTGGATGAACTGCCGAAAGAGGCGTTTCTGTCCCGAGCCATGCCTGCCTTCCTGAAACTCATAATGATGTGACTTGTATCAAACCATGCATCTTAATCGCGTTTGAAGGGTGTAAGGCTTGGAAGAATGTGCGTTGGTCAAAATCGAAGCTGATCTTCCGCTATGAAGTAGTCCAAGTAACGAAGTTCAAGTACCTGGAGAAAGGAATAGCGCGAAAATATCTTGAGGATATGATGATACATAGGATGAAGGGTTGGAGGGCAGAGGGTGGAAAGCTGATGTTGAAGGTTGAAGGTTGAAGGTTGTTGAATGAAGAATGTATATCAAAGGTCAGTCGCTAAGTACCAATTCCTAGAGGCAGGAGTGAATCGAAGTTGATGCCTGTCTTTAGTGGCTAAATCCAGGTAGGTGAATCTGGGGTGATAGCTGATGTTGGGAAAGGTCTATAGTGGAAGTTCTGCGATGAAAGACTGATGGCCAAAGGATGATAGCCAAGAACTGGTGGTTGAAGTCGTTAGTAAATTGGAGTTAATGAACTACCATTGGATAATGTAGAGAGTTAGATGAATGTATCAGGATTTTAGTTGCTTAATCATGTTTTAAGGTTAACCATCCTAAAAAGAACCCATTTCATCATCATAGGAAATAGCAAGTATTAGCAAACTTCTTTTTCCAATTGTCAGGTGAGGTCTCTAGGATAATGAATTCAGGATTTTATAAAAGCGATATGAAGCAAGTGTTTATTGCACTAGTATTTTAATGGACTAGCAATACTCAAATGGAAAGTGCGTAAAAATTTAAACAAACTAACAACTTACTACGCAACTCTAAAGCAAGTATAAATGAACCCAGAGCAGGTACTAACAAGCTAGTTGCAAGCGCAAACAAGTTTACAGCAAGTGTTAACCCAAATAAAAAGAAAAAGCAAACTTAAAATAATTATAAAGTTTTCCTTCTGAACATTTTCTAAAGGTAACCTCCTTTTCTCGTATACTATTTTTGTACTCGGCCTAGGGACAATTTCTGTGAAGGATATCAACTAATTGTAAACTTTTATATGGGAGCATAGGAGAAGTCTTGTATCTAATTTATACTTGAAAGTGGTCTATTGAGTCCGCTAGTGGTTTTGCCGAAAAAGTGCTGAGACCAAGACTTTTTCCTGATATAAACATTTAAAAACGACAGTGACAGTTGTGGAGAATTGATAATACTAGAGGCTCATGCAAAAGTATGACAGAAAATATTTTTGCTCAGGCATGGTCCCAAAACCTTAATGAGGTCCTCTCTCATGAAGTCTGGCTGACTCCAGCTTGAGTTCCTAGATCACAGCTCTGTGCTGCAGACGCGGGAACAGATGTGGCAAAGACATAATTCTTATACATGGGGATGTTAACAAGCGCGGTAGCTAAATAAATACATAGAATGAGGCAAATATAAAGAAAAGAGCTATCTGGAATCAGGTATTGATTTATTTAAACACAAAAAGAAATAGCCATTGAACTCAGGTATCGATATAGGCAAACCCAAAAGGAAAGAGTTATCCTGGTCCAAATATTAATTTATTTGGAAACAAAATGAAAGGCCTATCGCGAACTAGGCATCGATTTGTTTTAACTACAACACCGTGCTCCAGAGAGCTTGGCCCCTCAACTCCTCCCCTTTGCCCTAAAGCTCTTCAAAGGATTAACCTTGCCACCAGGCTTCCTTCCCCCCTTCCCCTTTGCCTTGTTTGCCGCCCTCGCCTTTCGAATCCTATTCTCTGTCGTTTTCCTGATGCTTACAAACTCCCCATCTCTACTGGTCAATGCCTTCTTGCCTCCCTCTGGTAACAGATAATCTGGTACATGTTTCATATGACTCTGCACTCTTGCTGGTCTCAAGTCGCCATCATGTCTCAAATGGTGTAGCTCCCCCGGATTCTCCTCAAAATGTCGCTTCAACTTTTCTGACTTCATCAGCTCTTGGCGGAGTTCTCTGGTTCGGGATTCGCGAATAGCGATAGAAGTTACGGCGCGGAGGGCATCGCCCATGCGGTAGCGGAAGGCTTCGACTTGCTTCATGTCAAAATTGTAGGGCTTGACTTCCTTTTCGTTTTTCGCTTGGTGCTTGATAATTTTGGAAAGGATTTTCTCGTCGTTTTTGGTGGACTCGATGGATGTAGGTTTATGTTTGCGGTATTGGTCGGAAGGGATAATGAATGAGAGTGCCATTCCTGTCTGGCCTGCTCGGGCGGTTCGACCGATGCGGTGGGTGTATGATTTCGAGGAGGTAGGTAGGTCGAAATTTAGGACGCAAGCGACGTTCTTGAAGTCGATGCCTCGAGAAACACCGTATTCCTTGTCTTTCTTCACCGTCTTCCGCTTCTTCTTGGGTGGTACCTTCTTCGGTTCGGCTTCTGCATCTCCATTCTCCTCGGCTTCTGCCTCCTCCGATACATCCTCATCTCCTAGAACTTCGTGCTCGTCTGATGCAATGACAATGTCATAGACATTCTTATTGAATTCCTCCACTACATGTATCCGCGAGTTGACGGGTAACTCTGAATTGAGAATACAACTCTTCGTTCCAAATTGCTCGAGAAATAGCTTCAGTCTGTAACATCGGTCGATATCTGCCACAAATATTATGCACTTCCCCTGAATAAGCTTCAGCTTGAAAATTACATAGACTAGCAAGAATTTCTCGTCTTCGGCACACCTGTCTACCTGTTAGCTTCGCGATGACGGGGGTAGATTTCAAGACTGACTTCACAACATATTGGCTGACGCCCTCGCCCGCCGCCTCTGCCTCCTCCAATTTTAACACCACTGGATTCCGGCAGAACAGTCCCTTCAAGGTCTCCACCTCACTTGTCAGAGTAGCACTCATGAGAATAGTCTGTACGCCTTTTGGCAAAACCTTGGCCACATTCTGCAAATCCTCGTCATATCCATAGGACAACACTAAATCCGCCTCGTCGATAACCAGATGCGAAAGCTTCTCAAGGGAAAGCGCCCCGCCATTAACGTTCACCGAAGCTCGAGCTGGAGTAGCTATAACAATATCTGGGGAGTCCGCGAGGAGCGATCTTTGGACGGCGTCAGAGAACTTGGTTGTGAGGTTTATGGCACGGATATCTTTGGCACAGAATGCAGAGAAGGATTCGACAGCTTTGTAAACTTGGTCTGCCAACTCGCGAGTCGGTACGAGAATGAGAGCTGATATAGAGGCGGTTGGATCATTCTGTAATTATTAGCTTAGAGCTCCCCTCTCAATTGCTCTACGAACCTGTTTTCGCTTCAAAATCAAGTGCAAAATTGGTAGCAAATAAGCAGCCGTCTTCCCCGACCCAGTCTTCGCTCGGGCCAAAACATCGCAACCCTCCAATGCCAATGGAATAGCTTTTCTCTGTACCAAAGTTGGTGTCACGAAGTTCTGTTTAGTGATTGCTTGCAGTAACCGCGAATCCAATCCTAAATTTGTGAAGGTATTGTCTTCTTCCTTCTCTACCATCTCTGCAACAGGAGCGGGCACATCGTTAGCGTCAAGTTTTCGTTTCATCGTTGTTGATTTTGCTTTATTGGGGAATTCTGAAGAACTTCGACTTCATGAATTATTTTTATCTAGCAGAATCTCACCGCCTTTAGCACGCTAGCATAAAGAAGCTGCAACACGTGATTTAGGCCCTGTTGCCCCGCCCCGCTTCTTCCTCCTCACGAACCTCGAGAGAAGGTTTCTAATTGCGCTTTCACTACCTGCGCCTAGCTCTGAATCAAGATAATCTTTGATTCAAAGCCGAATTTCTCCTCATACCTCGATGAATCCGGGTTCTTTTCATCAGGACCGGAAAAGCCTCACCCTCACCAGCTCAGCCTTGTCCATTGCCAATCTAAGCACCAAATTCCGTCAACGCCCTTCGGGGTACTTACTGAAGCGGATGAGTTTCTTATTCCTGGATTCCATCGATTTTATATTCTCATATTCCTTGGAGAATTCAGGCTCATTGGAACTCTTTCTAAGTTGGATGATTCTGAAATGCAGCGTTGAAGGCACGACTTAAAAAGGAAAAAAGGTAATAAATGCCCCGTTTTAGCCATCCAGCCTATCAACAATCAAGGGTACGCCACTATCCCTCAGGTTCATGAACGTAGTCTATTCTCCTAGCCTTCTTTGTTCTCCACATCCAATCAGAAAAGTGGCCAACTTTGTTATAGCTGACTGACTTTTAGTGTCATTATTGTCTGAAGACCTTGGTTCTAGACTTCTAGTTCGATCAACTAAATAGTGTTCTATTATTGGATGGAGTTATCTAGCTTGAATCAAAACACCCCGAATTTTAACTGCTGAAACGGGAACTTTTGTTGGCATAATTTTCCAGCATAAGTATTGAGCATTCACCCCATTCATTCTGTCTCAAAACTACACTTCTGAAAGGCTACGGGAAATTTGGACTTCTCAATTCCGGGCTGTCTCAGCTTTTTTCGGCCTTTTATTATTGCAGTCTCTTACAGACGATCCCCAAGAAGGCTAAAGGAGGGCCCCGGTTACACCAAAGGAGTGCAATAATAGGGCACAATTTTTATGCTTCGTCTGCTTGGAATCAATTAGAGATATCCTCAGTTAGGAAGACTGGAATTAAGCAGCTTTCCCCTTAATTGAATTTCCAGCCTTGAGATCAGACTGACAGCATCGCGTCAAGCAGAAAACATATCCCTCAACATTTTAGGCCATAAATTTGCAATTTTGGGAAAGGTAAGGACACTTTTTTGACGTTCAAGTCGACGCTCGCCAGGAGTCTGCTGCTCATAACACAAAACTTCTGAAACGTGTAACAGAAGGAAAATGCCCGTTGTGGTTAGTGGATTTTCCCCCAGTCAAGAAGTTTCGTCGTTATACTGGACGCCACTTGAGAGAAATTTATTTGGCTTCACTTCCGCCTCCAAATATCTCCATAGAGGGCGGGAAGTAGTGTAGACAGGGGCCTCGCTTGAAAGAACAGCAAGCAGGGATAATCTCAGCTAGTTCCAAGAGTTAGTCATGATGCTTGAGCTTCGGGGCTTCATTGAGATTGAGTTGATAGTAGAACATGTGATTGCTTATTTTGTGGCTTGTTCACTAAAGCGCTCTAACTGGAGATATTGACTCCAGATTTCTAATCCTCTCAAACTGGTACTGGAGAGGTTCCTGAATATCAGAAGTGTAAGGATATGTAAGCTTTCAAGCAATGCGGGTGCGGGGTAATACTGACTAACTCGTAACGCTTGAACAACTTCACACCTCGCAATACCAACTTGGTATCACAATCTGATGTCAGCCTATCGCTCCCCGAGTCGAATGGCAAGCTGTATCTCCCCGTCCTCGGGCTCGGGACAACCTTCCCCGTCCAGCCATTTACCAGAGAGAGTAAGCTGTCCTCCGACACAGCGGTGAGCCGCTGCTTAGCAAGCATTGCGGAAATACACTTTGCCCACAGCATTACCAACCACTGTTTCACAAGTTTAGTATCTTGCTCTGATTTGCTGGCATAGAAACTTTGGCTTTGACCTTGGTTGGCGAACAGAAAAGGAGCGGTCGTCGACGGGCTGCAGGTACGCGTATAAAGGCGGGCTGTTACCCGTTCTTCAGGAATCAATTTTTAACCATTGAGAAACTTTCTTCCCATCTTCAATTTCATCTCTCTCTTAATCCAAGACACACTTGCACTTCTACTTGGCAACCAACAAAACCGCGACCATGACGATCTCCCTCTACGATATAACAATTCCCGCTTTCATCAGGCACCTCAGCACCCTCCTCTATTTCATCGAGAAGGGAATCAAGTTCACTCAGGAACCTGGAGCGAAGATCACAACTGAGGGGCTTGCTCAGTTGAAGTTAATTGCTGATATGGGTGACTTCATTTATCAAAGTAAGTCTCAGCAGTTGACTTTCTCGTCCGGCTCCAAGATGAGGCTGTGGAATGTGGGGTCAGACAATATGCATCATGGAACACGAGCTCTCAAACAATATTTCAATATTGATAATAGAAGAGATAAGTTCTTTAAACAATAAACTAAGCTAATTAAAACGAAAGTCCAACGTGTCTCAGACACCGCCAAGGGCGTCGCTGTCCGTATTGGAGGTGCCGAGCCCGTCGTCTTGGAGGACAATGAAAAGACCATTGCCGACTGCCAAGAGAGAATCAAGAAGACTATCAAGGTCTTGGAGGGTGTCAAGGTATGCTCGCTCGGATTTCTATTATTTATTCCCTAGCTTTCATCCAAAGGGGAAATATTGACGCAGCAGCAGAAAGAGGAAATGGACAAGAACGAGGAGGCCGAAGTCGTTATCGGCCGTAACAACGAGATCAAGTTCAACGGCGTAGACTACGTTCTCAAGTTTGCGATCCCGAACTTTTATTTTCATTACACAACTGTTTATGCTCTCCTAAGGAAGGAGGGTGTTGATGTTGGGAAGATGGATTATATGGGACGCAACAACTAGACGGCTAGAATAAACCTATACCTACGGGTTGCTATGAGGGAGAATTTTGAATTGGGGGATGGTTAGGATAAAAGCGATAAGTTGAACTAAAATATCATATTTTTAACAATAGATGCCCCTCTTTCTCGGGCTATAAAGCGAACACTTTAGCCGACCTACAATCTGCTTTATGCATTTCAAGCTTGGCCAAAAGGACTATTATAGGTTTCTGTTTTCCTGGTATTAGCTGCTCACATTACGTTCAATCCCTATATGTCTACTCCTTATATATCTACTATCCATTTACCATTATTAAGTTTCCTTGTGTTCTTAGACTATTAACTGTCAATTATTTCAATAGTTGTACTACTTAGACTTGATTATTTTAATAGTTTATACTTGTTTCCTAACCATTTATTATTCTTAGCAGCAAGTAAATAAAGGACAAAAATCAAGTTTTGGAAAACTTAGGGAGCTCTAAAATAAGGGTTCTATAGTTGCGTTAAAGTATTCTAAGCAAACGTAAGTTATAGGAAAGGTTATTATTGTCAAATTTATTGGTCACGCGGTTATGTGTGCCTTGGGCAGCCACGCTAGTGAGATGAGGCTCTCAGACCTCCTCCCTCGGAGCAACTACCCAGACAGACAAGCAGCCACCACACAGGCCTTTCCCAATTCACTCACATCCCAAGATTTTAGAAAAATATCCGTAGGAGCCGCAAATAATAATTTCAATTATACCCCATTCTCTAGTCCTGCTCATAAGCCACGACTATAAGAAGGGCTGTTTCTTAAACCAGTGAGCTAATAGAATATTTCAAGTTCTAGGGTAATGAGGAAGTAGGGAAGAGGGGACACGGCACTTGAGAGATGGAGGGTGGTTAAAGAAATTTGAGACCGCCAGTGGGAAGAAGAAGAAAATTGTGACTGGCAGTAAGTAGGAGTCAACTGTAACAACCGATCTTTAAATAGCAGAAGATTACCTTATGAGCTTTTATAGAAAGAAATGGCGATTAGCATATAACCTTAAGGTTTTGTGTGAAAGCGAATAGGGAATCGGTTCTTGGGCTGTAGTTGTGTAATTAGACACACAAGAACCAGGGTTGCCTTTGATTAATTAAGAAAGGAGCAAGACTAACAAGAAAGGCTTCATAATCAAATAAAAGTATGCTTAGTCAAATGCTGCTGTAGTACGAGATTAATATCTTAATCTTGAATAAGCAAATGCCTTGGATATAGTAGATTAAGTTTCCCCTCCTAAAGTAGCAAGCTTAAGCCGAAAAACCTACCAACAGTGCAGTTATATCCTGGTCCTAGGTAAGTGAATACCCTAGATATAGTGAATCGAGTTTCATCTCCCGAAGTAGCACGAGCAAACCTTAAATACTGTTTATGAAGAAATCTCGGATACTGCTTCGAATCGCTAATTCTCTACTCTGCTGGCTATCTTCGTCATCCATTCTTAATATAGATCTGTGACTAATCCTGCATGGAGAAGGTGACATCTTGAGTTGGAGTAGAGTTGCGGGAGACTTAAATAATGTTGAGTAGGTTGTGAAAGTTGATATTTGGAATGGGGGAAGTGGAAGTGTTGAAAATAAGAAACATATATTAAGATATCAGGAAATAGGTAACGGTTGGTAAACAGCGAACTTGAAAATAAAATCCAGAGCCCGGAAGATGAAATCGCCTTGCTATAAAAATGACATAATTTTGTATCTTCTTAAACCCATCTCTACCTCGCCTCCTAGTCCTCCTCAGAAGTAGCGAAAGTTATTAGATTCTCCCGCACTCTTGTAGTCGAAATCAGGCTTTGTGTTTACTCCTTGGAAAAGAAGAGCTCTGAGCTCTAGGAACCTCTTTTTATACGACGGAGCGCGCTAGCGTGCCTTCTGAGCGTAGTTTTTCTCCTCGGCAAAGAATATCACAGAATTATCATTCACTTTGGGATCTTGCCTTTCTACCGGAAGTACCTTGCTACAAATAGCCACTCGGGTACTAAGAATCTCTACATATTTGGAAGAGGCTCAGCGCATTAAGGATATGGTTCTGAGCCGTATCTAACACCGTACTTGGCTTGCAAGGTTTTTTTTGGGCTCTTGTCTACAGGTAAAGTGAGGTGAAGAAGAGGAACTAGATTCATGCTAAAAATTGGAATTGAAAGCAGATTGGTAAACCAGGATACGCCATGGGAACAAAACTAGCAGTGACAAGATAACAATACATAGAACTGACGGTGGCGTTTTGCTCGACATTGACTCTAGAGAGCAGCCAACGCTAATATGCCAGGATCGTTTGTAACTGCAGCTCCAGAGGACCAGAGCTGAAATTCTCTCCCTTTTCAGAATCCTGTACCCAAGTCCTAATTCTGGAATCTCGAGTCCAGAATGGTTCCTAACTTTAGCAGAATTTTATAACATGGAATTACTCAAGACCAGTGGTACTAGGTGATTCTGTGTTGTGTTCAAATGTGTTGTGTTTAAAGAGAAAAGCGGATCTCTCTATGGTAGTAAACTCTCTAAGTAGGAGCAGAGCCTTGCCAGCCTCCACTAGTGACGTTAGTTGACTATAACATTTTCTAGGACCCCTCTCCCCTACCCCCCCATAATTCACTTCCTAAAAGATAAGCGAAGCACATCCACTTTCAAGTTCTATCCAAGTATAAAGTCTCCCGAAAGAACATAGAACACAAACATCACAGGATACATTTCATGTTCACCCACGATGTTAGGGATCTCGGGTAATAAGGGATTACTATGATGCTAGTACTAGCCACTTCTCAATTCCCAAGGCCTTAAGTTCCCAAGTTCAGAAATCTGTTCTACTTGACATTTAGCTCCTACACAATAGTTTGCTCCTTTATGACAGTTTGGTTTTATATACAGCAGTTCATTTTTATACAACAGTCTGCTTCTACACAATAGTTCGCTGTTGCTTGACAGTTTGCTTCTGCTCAATAACATTCACCCCCTCCTGTCTACCTAGTTATAAACACCCCCCTCTCTAATCTCAAAACAAACCACAACCAAATCTACCACCGCCCACCTGTCTATAGCTGCACAAGTCTTCATCCGTGGTTCGCGGGGAGAATTATACCTCAGGAAGATCCTGAATGACTCTTTGTATAAATGTGTCTTTTGGGTTTCTTTGAAGAACAAAAGAGAGAATAGACAAAATGGTGGCAGATGAACGACTTGGCTGAAATGGAAGTTGCAGGGATTACTACCCTGCGAGCTAAGAATGAGCCAGAAAGAAACTAATTTATTCTACTCTGCAATTGCGGAATGAGAATGCTGCTCCAACGAGGCCTGTTATTTTTTTAGTTTTTATCTAATGTTAGAAAGGAGGAGTTGATGGTCAATCCTGGTAGGAGGAAGTGGTGAAGTGACTGAGGAGTAATGATATTGGCAGTAAGGTGACAGTAACCGTGACAATAAGGCCTAGCACTTCACTACAAGTTGGTAGAACTGAGGAGCTTCGTGGAAACTGGTCTCTTTAGCTAATTCTCGCGCAAATGTTCCCCCACAAGCAACTCGCCTGGAACTTGACTTTCCTAATTTGTACTGGTGCGAATAAACTTAAGGAGTAGTTCCTCGGTGTTTCAATATAAAAGGGGTGTGTGTGTTATTTAAAGATGAATTTGTGAGCTAGGGTGATTTGTCTTGGCTGAGAGGTGCAGTGAATTTAGAGAGGAGAGAACAGAGTGGGGTATAAGATATATTTAATTTCATGGCGAGATATAAGAGAGTGAATTGCGGAGTTTCGTGTTATGGCGAGAGGGGCTAGGTGAGAATCTCCCGATGATTGACTGCCGGTTGGGTGTGGTATTCGAAGGACTTGGGCAGTTCGGTTCAATTGCAAGGAATTAGAAGACCTGAAGAGAAAGGTGAGACAGTGCACTTGCAATAGCAAGAAAAGATGGCCGAATGCAGTCATAATTCATTCATTCATTGATTTAGAGGCATATCGGCACACAGTGTATTAAACGCCAACGCTACAGTTGCCCAACGAGACAAATATACCAGACTATTCATACACCGCCCAGGAAATCACCTCTTCCCAAACGACACATGTTTGGCTGTCTATTCTTCTCCCTCTCCGTCCCCTCATACCATCCCTCTCTAATCAGCGGACCCTCAGTATCCTGCCAATACTTCAACTTATCACCACTCTTAACATCCAAATCTCCAATCCGGGCCTCAATACTTGACACATCTTCAGATGGATTAGGTGGGAATCGGACGAAGACGGTGCAATCTCTCAAAGTCATAGCAACGAGCAACTTCTTGTCTTGAGCATCACCGACCATGACCCCCTTATTGTCATGTGATTTTTGAAGAGAGCAAAGGTGATGAAGAAGCGGGGTTCGCTCAATCCAGAACGCGAAGCGGATAATGTTGAATCGACTGGGCTCGGGATAAAGGATCATTTTGGAGACTCCGAGGATGGAGACGCGGTCATTTGAGACGAGATCGAGAGGGCAGAATGACTTTTCAGGTGCCTCACCGGCTCTGGCGCGTTCGGCGTTGGATCGTGCGATACGCGCGCATTGACGGCAACGCTTGGAGTTTGGGGGGGCTGAGGGAGACTGAGACAACCACTTAGGCTTGAATTCAATGACCTCGTCGCCAACGCGGGGGGTCATGTCCGTGACGAGGAGACCATATTCATCGGGTGCTAGGTAGGTGCCTCTACGCTTGCGGGGACGGGGACCGATACTGGGGGCGGGGTGAGGGATGCTGGGTTCGAGTTCCCAGTTCTGGAGAGCAGCGTTGAGGCGGATGATGTGATTACCAGGGCGTAGGGAGACGAGATCTTGGTGGACTATTTCCTCTTCAGAGAAAAGAGGGGCGACGAGAGTGAGGAACTCATGTTGAGCAACGATACAGGCCTTGGTGGTTGGTAGGTCTTTGCGGAGACGAAGCAGCTTGTCTAAAGGTTGTTAGTAATGGCGCGTAGTAATTTCGAGAGATTAGATGAGAGATGCGAGTTGAGAGATGAGAGCTGAAAGATGAGACGATAGAATAAGTAAACGAGAGAAGAGGAATAAGTTCTATCTAACCTTACCCTCTAGTAGAATATGAGCCTCTCTATTCCGGCGAAGATAAGTCAATGAACTAGGGTTTGCAAGGAGTAGAAAATAGTGTCCTTGAGAAAAAAAGAAAGGAGTTACTTACTATCGAAAAAGTTCAGACGAGCAACTTCTTCATCGTAAGTCTCGATCTCCGTCGGTGGTGGTGTGCAAGACCGATACTCTTCAAGTTCAGCTTGAGGTGGAGTTGATGGCGGAGGGTATCGAATGGAGAGACGGTAAACGACATTGGCAGCTCCCTCGTTTAAGTAAGTAATACCCGTATCTGCTGGGAGCACAGCCAGACGGCCGTCATGGGAGGCCATCGCCGGGGTAAACTCTAGATGGAATTGTCATCTGTGAAGTTGAAGATAACAAATGGAGCTTCATAAACAAACCGCTGACGGCACCTCATGATTCGCTTATTATCCCTAATCAGGCAAGGCGCCTCGTTTGGCAGGCAGCCAGTCGAGCACCGTCTCATGTCAAGAGAATAAACCGGGAATTAAGCTGCATAAAAAATTGATTCTGCATTAACAGCAGCCTTAGCAGCCTTGTTGCCTTATGACGCCCTCTGGCATTTCAGCATTAGCGCGAAAAGTAGCGGAAAATCAAGGGGAAGCAAACACAAAATCCTCCGTTCGCCCATCCCTTCGTAATAATATCACATTACTACCACAGCAGCGAATCGTGCCATTGTGCATCTTTAGCACAATCAACACCCTCACATACAAGAACAGCCTCTTGCATCTTCATTGATTCAAGAAGCAGTGTCCAAGGGAAGGAAGGAAACAGGAAAAGGAGCCAGCTAGATTCCGTGCCTCGCTGCATCCTTATCACCCGGCCCTCTCACGCGACAAAGGGAATACAGTACACACCCACATTTGAACGCCTTCCAGCCATCACTACCATCGACCATATAAAGTCGCATGTACCGCCAACTTCTGCGGCGCAATAATAGCTAATGCCATCTCACCATGGCCTTCAATTTCAACTGGTCGCCCTTGACGGCAGATGCGGATTTCTATCAAAGAGCCCGGGAAATGCTTACAACCGCCCTCAATAAATCACCAAAACCCCCAATCATCGTCGACGATATTCTGGTCAATGAACTCAACCTGGGATCCGTTCCTCCAGAGCTAGAGATATTGGAGATTGGGGATTTGGCAGAAGATCGGTTTAGGGGCATCTTCAAGATGTGCTATTCTGGAGATGCATTTTTGACCCTCAAGACAAGAGTACAAGTACGTTGCGGCATCCAACCCCCTTTCATCAGGTTCCCTCCTATGTTTTTCACCTCGCGCCCCCTCTTTTGGAGCTTGGGCAGACGGCAAATTTTCTGGTTGGGATGGCGCAGTATCACGGCTTGGCTTTGTTATAACAGAAGGCTAATATATAAACAATTGCAGGCGAACCCCTTGAACACATATCTATTCTCGAAACCGTCATTTTGCTCGCCCCAGCCCCTAGCAGCCTCCTCCGGCTTGACGATCCCGCTTCAAATTACCTTATCGGAGATCAAGTTGTCAGCGTTTATCATACTTGTATTCTCGCGTCAGAAGGGGTTGACCCTGGTTTTCCGAAATGACCCTCTCGAATCTCTCAAAGTCTCATCGACTTTCGACTCGATACCTTTCGTACGGGATTATCTACAGAAGGAAATTGAGATGCAATTGCGGACTTTGATGATGGATGAGTTGCCTGCCATTATACATAGACTGTCTTTGAGGTTATGGTGTCCGGAATATAGAGCAAAGGAAGAGCAAGAAACTGCTCAAGCCGAGAAGTTGGAAAAGGAGGAGGTAGCAGTGGATCCTTTCGGAAGCCCCCCTCAAGATGCTGTTGACTCGAGAGGAAATGTTCTGGATGCAAGCGAGATATCATCCTTATCTTTGGATGGTGGATCCGAGGTCCATTCCTTATTCTCCCAGAAGAATTTACTCCGACTGGCGGCTCTAACAGATTCTCACCGGACACTGTCACTATTTACTCCTTCAATTCGAGATGCGGTATTCCGGGCTTGGGCTGGGCCGTCAGAGAGAACAGATTCGGCTGGGTCATCCACTCCAGCAACACCAGGGCCAGGGCTTACAAGAACCTACTCCACACTTGGGAGCACTAGCACGAGTTATACCTTCATCAGAGGGTCAGATGACGGACACACTCATATGCCCTCAAGACCCTCACTCGTAAGTTTGGGCTCAGCAACTACAGGACTTGGCCTCGGAGCAGGAAGACATTCCAGATCCCACAAGCGCAAGAAGAAGAACCGGGTTGTCAACCTACGAAAACCAAAGACGACAGACGATATTCTTAGCGAATCCGGCGATAGTGAGACAGCATCTATCGTTGCCGAGTCCGAGCCAATCATGGCAACCCGCATGCCAGTTGAGCCAGAAGACAACATCATAACGCCCCCTCACTCCCCTTCCCAAAGAGTGCGTTTCAGCAGTATTAACCTGGATGAAAGCCCTCGCAAGATCCGCCCCGGCGCGCGCCCTTCACTCAGCTCCCTCGTCCCGGAAGCCGCGATCCTCAACCTCGCACCAACCCTTGAGCCCTCCGCCCCTATCTTCGCGCGAGAACGCCGCTACTCTCAAAAATCCTTCTACCCCGTAGAAAAAGCCCCAGTGCTTGGATCCTACCCCTCCGCGCCCATCATCTCGGACGGCGCCTCCTCCACTGGCTCCATCCTCGAACAAGCATGGGTCCTCAAAATGGCCAACGAGCTTGCATGCCGGACACAAGACCAGAAGTCTCCCGAGAACTTTTGGTCTCGGCCTAGAGACGAGAGGGAAGATTCTCCGCCGCCGGCCTATGAAGCTAAAGCCCTGTAACACCTTTTTTCACAACCTCCTTTAAAACTTTCCTTTGTCATGGTGCCAAAAATTGGGATGGGTTTCGTCTTGTTGCATGGCGTTGAGGTTTAAGAAATGGAAGGATGGAAGGGCAACGCACGTGTCGAAGACTCCCCTCTTGTGTTTTAGTTTGCTTGCTTGCTGCGATTTAGCGATCTCTTTTCTCACTCCACGTTACCTTGGCTTCCAAGGCATAATCAATCATTCGGTTGGTAGTGGAAGGGAGGAAAGGGACCAGAGCGGCTGGTCTGTACTCTGTTGGGTTGGTTTGGTCTGGCTGGGTGGGATGGGATAGAAGGATAGCCAGACTCTAATCGAGACCTGTGTAAAATGTATTTTTGGGTTGGGGGGTCCTGGGTCTGGGTTGCATACAGACGGGAAAGCCATGTCAAGATAATTTTCTTTTGTAAAAGAGGCGGAGGGGGACGATGGGGAGATACCATTTTGCGAACATTGCATGTTCCTGGGTAGAGCGACTAAGAGATGAGAGAGTTCTCAGAGAGTGAGGTGTGGGCATGAGGGAAAGCTATTTGCCAATCCTCATCATCCTGAGAGAGACAGAAGATGAAAAGATAAGAATCATAAGGACAACTTGGAATTCTCCTCATGCAAGTGAAATAATGATTAGTTAATAACTCAAAATGCTCTTGGCACCCATTTCCCTCGATATCTGGCACTGATACATCATCAAACCAACCTTCGTCACCCACCCAGTCCAGTCCCTCTGAACCCCGCACCCAACTTTTCCCTCTCTCCTCCCCCCTTCTTCCGCCCCATTCAACCCAAGCCAGACACCAAAGCAAAACTCAACAATCCACCCATCCTCCCTCTCCACAACCCGACTCTAACATCCCTCCAACGCCCCATTCTCCCTACATCTTCCATCCTCGTCCCTAGTATCCACTACCTACGTACAGTACAAACCCCCAACTACCCATCCCATCCCACATCTTCCTTTCCAGACGCCGCACCCGCATCAAAACAGACAAAAAGTCGCGTCCACCCCAAAATTCATAATCTAGATAAAACAAGCCAAGCAATTCCCAAAAAAAAATCCCAAAAAGGCAAAACAATTACGCCTCCTTCAGGAGTCGTCCTTGAACCCCCTTCAGAGAGAGGATTTTTTCCGATACCAACTCCAAGTTTTGCGACATTAGTTAGATTGGTCGAACAACGGCCAACCGAGCGAGCTTACGCTCAACTTTGCAGGCGGCCAATTGTTGGAAACTGATAGGTTATTTGTTTACATAAAGGAGGGAAGAAGGGTAGTCGGATCGTCACTGGTTAAAATTGCTAGAGTTGGAGATGCAAGGAGGCGTGCGAATGAATGTATTTGGGGTCTATTACTGGTATGATGAAGAGTATGGAAAAGCTTGGCATCTTTGCGTTTTTTACTTAATAGGTGTGTAAATCCCCTCGTAGGGTTTTCGGCTTAGGATTATTACTCTAGAACTTCGGCGCCTTCGTTAAGCTGGGATGGATCTGGCAGTGTGCAGAATATCAAGACTCGGACTATGGAGCAAAAGGAGGGGGGGGGGGGCGGGGGGGGGGGTTGGGGGGGGGTGGGGGGGGGGGAATGGGTGTGGGTTATTTGGTGGGGGGGGGGGGTGGGGGT
>JAPZPB010000157.1:66142-80778 GCA_037952635.1 Bryoglossum gracile | reverse complement strand
ACTCTGAGTAACTTAGAGTATATTTAAATACTTTGAATATTTTTTCTCACGCTGGATTTGTCGCATTTCTTTCATGCTCGTTTAAGGCCTTGATGACATCTGCTTTGAGTTCTCGTTTGGGTAAGAATACTGATCTCGGACGTGATACTCGAATAGCTATGCCTGGTCTCAGTAGCAAGCGTCGTCCCAAGCTAGCATGTAAATTAGACGTACTGTACTGTTGAAGCATCGTCGATGCCCGGTTACAAAGTCGCACATCAATATCTGCTAATGTCCGTTGAAGCTCTTGAATATTCTTCTTCTTGGCCACACCTCGAATTGGTAACGCACGATTTGCAGTCCTTGAAATCAAGTATCATTCCGTTACGATGGCCAACAGCTTGTCTACCACTGGCTCGCATTCGGTGGCTCGCATTCGGTGGCTCGCATTCGGAACCCTTTCTCGTCAACCGAGGGCTACAAGCTGGAGTTTGCTACTTAGGTTTTATAGCTGAGATTCTTGGTGTCATCGACCAGGGCCTTTAGAGTCTGATGATTACTTTGGCCGCCGTCTAACGAGCCGTAGATTTCTCCCCCGCCCAAGATGAGTTTTCCAGCGTGGTCCACAAGCTGTGAGATATTCGCTACGATGCTCAGGAGGAGAGTCTCAGCCATTGTGTGTGAAAGGAGGCGACAGCATCATGAAGGAGGAGAAGAAAGATTTGACTGGGGCAGGACCGAAAAGCGACGAGGCTGTGGTGGGGTGTGAAGTTAGATGTACTGTACAGATGTAATCTACGGGACTGTGGACATGCCGCCCCTGTTCGAACCTCGAGGGGTCCAACCCAACATAAGATCTTACGTAATCTCACTGTTCGAGTTCCATTCCTAACATGAAATGCCTGAAGCAAAGTGCTTCGGTCCAAAATCCGGACGAAATGTAACTCGAGCCCGCGGGAACTTGGGGAAAATGACAAAGGATGAATGAAATGCGAGGCCGCATTGTGGCGTAAAAAGCAAGCCACGCAGGCGCAGCTGAATGTCTCAAACCAGAGGCGCTCACTCTACTTGTTGAAACGATCCCCAAATTATCTTCTGCTTCAATGAATCTGCTGCGTCTCGGATCCCATTATGTTTTTATGAGCAGATATCCTGATGTGAGGAAGGATCATGCTGTCCTTATTACTCCCATTATTTCTCCTCCAGACCACATCAGCTTCGAGCACATTCTCTCCCAACTGCACCCTCCCACAAGAAGTGGTGAACTTTGTATCGTCAACCGGTGTACGTGGTACATTGGATATCCTATGGAGCTCTCTCTTTACCCTCTTGATCTGCACCTGGACCGTTCAACACCTCAATGTCCCCGAGCAGACACCCGACCTTGAAAGCTGGCAGCAAAAGTTGAAGGAAACTCTCAAGCGAAGCGGCACCAAGGTGAAATGGATGCTTGTTACGTTGATTGTTCCAGAATTCTTGGTTGGGAAAGCATTTCAAGATTGGACGATGGCGAAGAAATCTGTCAGTCAGATGAAGGACTTTGCTGAAGAAGACGATGTTAAGTGGACTTTGACTCATGCTTACTATGCCAATATGGGAGGATTCATCCTGAAGGTAGCCTCAACTCCTGTCCCGGACCCTCCCAAACACAATGAGACCAAAGCCATTCCGGCCCAAGTCGAGCCTCTCAGCCCTCTCATAACCGCCGCCCACAGCCAACCTCCACCAATTTCAGAGGGCGATGTTGCTCCAAATGGGATAGAAAACCCAAAGTCAACTGCGACTTCGGATTCCAAGACGCACAAAACCCAAGCAGATCAGCCCATGCAACAATCAGCATCGAGGCCTGAAGCAAAAGATTCAGACCCAGGCCCAGGCACACGACACGACTTGGATATTTCAAGACCATCGACCAATTTAGAGAAAACAGTCTTCGCTTATCCAAATGCCGACCAGCTATACGTATTAAGACAAAACTCTACTCTCGCCTGCCTGCCATCGATATCCGTAAAGCAAATCCAAGACAAAAGTAAAAGCGACGCCTTCATCAAAGGCACCGCCCTCCTTCAACTCCTCTGGCTAGTCATCCAAATCCTCGTCCGCGGAGCTAAACACCTCCCCGTCTCACAACTCGAAATCGCCGTCCTCGCATTCGCAGCCTGCACCCTTCTCACCTACGCCTTCTCTTGGTCTAAACCCCAAAATATCACCGTCGCCGACCTTACCTCCCCAAACCCAGTCCCCCTTACCGCCTTCGTAGCTCTCGAGCACCAAAACCAGACCTCATGGTTCCAGAATCTCACCATGCAGCCCACAGTCAATATCTTCCAACCGATCCCTAACGACGCAGAAGTAGGTCCCTTACCCGGCAGCGAATTTCTCACCTTCACCGATGTGGGCATGGTCCTCGCAGGCACCATCTTCGGCGCCCTGCACTTGATAGCGTGGAACTTCCATTTCCCATCTCCCCTCGAATCCCTCCTGTGGAAACTCTCCAGCGTCTTCCTCGCCGCTGTTCTCCCTTTGTTTTATATCTCCGCTTTCATTTTCGAGAAAGCGGGGTTCCTAAAAGGTGTGTTCCATAATACAGCAGCGCAGCCGAAACCGTCGGAACCTCTCATAATGAAGATCATGGTCTATCTGTGTCTTTCCTCGTACATTCTTGCAAGAATGTGTCTTATGGTCTTGGTGTTTCGATCGCTGTTCTTCTTGGATCCGGGGACGTTTGTTACGACTTGGGCGAAGGAGGTGCCCCATTTGCAATAATTAGTTCAAATTTTTATTTGTATGTAGCTCATTGCTTATGTGACATCCTAGCAATCCACGCAGGTATACATATCTATAAAAAAAACAGGTGTTGCCTCTTCCTGATCGACCACGTGACCTTCCCCCTTCGGAAATCTTATTATAGTGATATATATAAAACTTGAATTCTTCTCTGAGAATAAGATAGCGAATTATGCAAGCTCCCGTTTTCCGGATTTACTGCCTCGTTTCCAATTCGTTCTCTCGATCCTCGGACTTGCCTTTGTAGTTTAAAAAAGCGAAACCCAAGATCTGGGGATCCCTGGATTATAATAGCTACGGCACTTTCACAGCCAATTGGAAACGCGCGAAGGACCAAAGTAAAGACTAACTAACCTCAATTAAAGGGAATAGGGGGACGAACAGGTGGTAATGCGTGCGGCTTTGCAGAATAACAAATTTACGAAGAGCTGCCAAAGGTTGAGTACAGTAATTATAGAGAAGATTGGGATGAATCATAAATCAGACTAGACTATCATGCAAACTAGTAGTGACTAACACTCGCCAAAAATGAGGTAAGATTACCGGCGGCCTCTTTATAGTAGTAAACCAAACCCGATTTGTTTCCCTATCGTGACAGTTACTATACAAACAATGCTTTGCCCTTGAGCCGTCAATTCCCAGGCCTAGGTCTCCATGTCCATAACTCGTGGCAACCTGAAAGTCTCAAGCGTCTCAAATTCATTGCGAATGCCTTTGCCCATATGCTCCTCTTCTCGATGGCGGTCCTAGAAATTGTCAGCGTCTATAATGGCCTCGAGGTAGAGAGGGCTTACTAGATTACGACTGTAACAATCTTGCGAGCAGAAGTAGGTAATAATACGTTCATCTGCACAGTCTTTGCAGATTCCAGCAACATCTGAATGAGGCAGGTCTGGGTCTTGGTAGAATAGGCAGTCTCTTCCCCTTGAACAAGCATGTTCGCGACGGTTATGATGTTCCTAGAAATATTAGCACGGTCTCGCACTCACACCGGAACCAAATAACTCACACAGTCGTCCTCCGCATGCTCAAAAGAACAATAGTAGGATCCTACATTCTTCGAGCCGCTCTTAATTAACCAATCGCAAAGGTGACACTGGAATATCTCATCTGTAGACATATTCATATCATTCTCGCATCCCTCAAAACTGCAACGCACCATCTTTGGACTGGGCTCTCTGCGGTCTTTCATCCTCTGTTGCTTCTCTGCCTTCTTGGCTTTGGCTTTCAAATGGCCACTCTGGGCCATCTGGAGAGATCTCAACTTCTCGTCCAGATCCGTGACTTCGCTTGATTTGGAGCTGGCTGCTTCTTTTTGCATAGCTGCCACAACTTCATCGTGAGGTACGAGTTGCTCAAACATGCGACTGTATTTAAGTTTGAAGTTCTTTTGTTGAGGAGTATCCTTGGGTGAGGGACTGCAGTAATACTTGATGTACAGTGGAGCTCTGTCTTCAGGCGTTTTCGTCTTCTGTAAATCGACGAGGAAGCCAGCAGCATCTGGATGTGGCGCCTGCTGCTGGACAAAAGCAAGAAACGAGCCGAATGCTTGATCCAATGGAGTATCGCCAGAGAATGCAACGCGGGCTTTCAGGGCCGGTGCGTCGATGCAGTTGCTTCCTGGTGCAGTCAGGTCCTGCCAGATGTGATCTTGGACTGTGAGCCGGAAGAAGCTGTGTACGTCCTCCAAGGAGACACTTGGGTTGTTTAATCTTCTACGGATCTCGTCTCGGTATTCTGGTAGGTAATATGACCAGGCTCCTGGCTCGGCGCTAGCAAAGTACTCGAAGAATGCCTCAGCTACTTCTGTCCTCTTTTGGGCACATGTTGCACAGGATGGTGGTCCGCTGTGGAGGCCAGCTTGTGGTGCTTGGTACCATTTGAAGATTGATTGAAGTCTCGCTTCTAGTTGAGTCTTTGCTCTTCGGATATGGTCGCCTTGCTGGAGCCTCTGGTCGAGGGAAAGCGGGTAAGGAAAACGTCGTGGACCAGTGGCTGGGACGGCCTCGTGTGGACGCACTTGTAGTTCAACGCCCCTGCGAGCTGTTAGTTGCCATCATACAAATTAAACATTCAATGAAAAGAAAGTGAGAAGAAATAAGCAGGGCGTGCAAGTGGTATTCTCAAAGTAATGATTCGTCCTGGCAGATGGAGTATCACGTGAAATTCATCACGTGTGGAGAAAGGAAGGCACTCACTCCATGGTCACCATCCTGTTCACTGCCAGAATCTTGTATCAAGAGGAATCTCTTGTTAATAGTGAGCAGGGTAATTCTCCATCTGTATTGCGAAATTCACTTTGTGAAACGTTGGACGAAGCTCTGCCCGTTATTGAAAGTCGATGGTTGATTTTAGCGTCTCCGGAACAACACTTCTTCCATTGCCGGCCATTATTTCGATGCGCCAGAGCACACCACCTCAACGCCCTCCTTTCCCACATACCCACACAAGTCAAGATGGTAACCCCCCCCAAATTCATATGCCAACAATGCCTGCTCTGCTCAAACTAACTCTCACTAGGCAGACAAGCTCCGCGCGCAACAACAGCTCGAGGCCCTTCAAGCCCGCTATGTGGGAACCGGGCACGCAGATACTACGAAGTTCGAGTGGACAAGCAATGTGCAGAGAGACAGCTATGCTAGTTACGTTGGTCACCCGCCACTGTTGAGCTATATGGCTATTGGAATGGGAGAGTGCAGGGAGAAGGTTCGAGCTCAATTTGTCGAGGTGGGTTCAGATTTGTTTACCAAATATATGGGTTGAAGGTTAATTGTGGAATAGAAAATGATACAACCTGTTGGCAAGCCTCCGGAGGTGCAGGATTGAGAGGATAGGTCATTGGTGGAGGCGTTGTGAAAACGATGGCGACGTTGTACTTCTGGGGAGAAATGAGTGATCAGTAATAGTATTGGGGCGGGGGTACAATGGAGTTGGAGCATTTTAATACTTCAACCGACGGAATGATTACTAGATTTCCAAGAAACCTGATTTGTGACACAAGGGTTTCCGCCTAAGACGAATGAAGAATATACCCATCGACGTTATAACTCCGTGCAAGACTTTCTTCCGACGAAGGGTTGCTAATAAGTACTACACAGTTTTGGCTCCTCCAGCCGAGTCAGGTGATTTTGAATGCTCGATTAATCCAAGCAGAGTGAGTCTCAGATCCCAGGATATCCCATATGCTGCGTAGGCTTCTAAGGTATGGGAAGGGTGCAAGATAGCGTTCTGGTATTAATATGATCGTATTCTATCAGAATATAAAACCATTCGCACATGCGATTTGTCCAAGTCATAAACCACTATATGCCATTAATTCAATGCCTCCTCCTTAAACTTGGACCGGGGTCACCGTTCTCTTCATCATCCCCTTCCTCTGCCTCACCATTCTCTCTCTCTTCGTCATTTCTCTTAATCTCCATCCCAAGACTCCTCTGTAGCCGCTTTGAAAGGTCGTCTGGAGCAGATTCACCATAAACTTCCTGGACCAGTCCTTGGATCCCTTTATTCCCTATCTCGACCTTTCCTCTTGGCCCAACTCTGTAGTCTATAGTCTCCTCGTCCGCTGACTTGTCCACATTTCTCATGATATAACCTTGCCGAATCATCTTGGAAAGCAGAGCCTCAGTCGTCATCCCACCAGCGTTCTTGTCCGCGTTCATTCTCTTCAAGTAGCTCATGAGCTTATGCTCGGGGACGGAGTCTCCAGGGCTCAGTGCTATGAGAGAAATGATGACCGAGCATAGACCGATGTAAACTGCCTCTTCTTCGGGACTTCCAATGATCGATGGTGGCATTATTTCAGGTATCCGATATTCAGAAGAGAGAGTCGTTGTCAAGATGTAGGATGCGGTTGGCTTGGAGGACCCCTTAGCCTTCTGTGCAGCTGCCACAGGTTAGAGTGTGCCAAAGTTTGTATCTTTTCATCAACTGACCTCGTTTTTCCTTCAATGTGACTTTTTCTCTCGCTGGCAATTCTACCATTTCCATGCCAAACCTGGAGCGTAGTTGTTTTTGTGCCTCGTCGAAAACCCTCTTGAAATTACCCCGCTGTTTCCCAATCACTGTTTTATTAGTCCCGCAGCGAACAAGGCCCCGGAAAATAACATACCCTTCTCAGTTATTCCAGTCCGTCTGATCGGCATTCGTTGGTATTCGCAAGCTAGCGCATACCGCACGAGTTTCTTTACAACTTGGTCTTGACTGTTTGGTTCAACATCTACATCCATTGTATCGTCCCCTCCTTCGACAGAGTCCTCGGTCTCCTCATCTTCAGATTCTTGTGGGTGTCTACGATTCCGTTGAGTAGCTTGTGTGGGTTCATCATCTGATTCTTCTTGGGCCTGGTTTCTGTTAGATACGCGCCATGTGGGAGGAGAAGCTGGCCTACCGTTCTACGTCTTCTTGCTACAGAGGGCATTTTGATTCCAGCTAGGCGATTCCTCAAACAGCTTTGGATACGTGGTCACGGTGGTTTCTGTAGTGTACTGCCCGTGTATTGGGGGTTAGCTGTCAAAGTGGTTGCTTCTGGGAGACGCGACGCGATTCTGCGTGTCGGAGCAAGCGGCCGAACGCCGACATCCTCGAAGGAAAATATCCAGCCTCAGCCTCACCAGGAATCTGCGCTGCATAAACAACCACCAGTCGCATACATGATTTCTCGGCCAATATCAGGGTCGCATGTATGCTTGAGATGCCAAAGATCACTGGCAAAGCGGTCTCTGCTTCTGCGGCCTGTATCTCGAGCCGCATTTCAGTCCACCTCCACTGATTCGAGCAACGGTGTGCCTCTACAACACTCCCAACGGTCCCCATCTTTCACTGTTGACGAAGATCAAAGCCGATATCGAGAAAATGATGACCTTGACAGTTCGGGATCGGCAGAAGATCCATTGCGTCTTTACGGACACCGTGGCCCAAAACAACGAGAAAGGGTCGAGGAGCTAAAGGGGGCAACTCTAGGAGAACCAGGAAAGGTCATTGTTTTACGAGACTCGCTCATCACTCACTATCACTACCAGAAGAATAAGACTAAAGTTAAAAATCCGAAGCACATCGATATTCTGGGCCAGCTAGCAGATGAACGAGGGCTGGTTGGTCAAGAAGAGGTCTATAAGAACATCAACAGCTTTAGACCACCAAGGGGACAATGGCCCACGACGTGGGATGAGATCAATGAAATCGTCAACAAACTTCAGAATGGATTCACAACATCCCAGCTCGATAAGTACATAGAGACTTTCCCTTGTAAGGACGCTCTTGAGAAACCTCCAGGTGCCCAGCGGCGGCCCCGATATCACCAGCGCTTACTACTCATCACCCCCTGGCAGTCTGGAATATCAGAAATTGAAGACTACTTCGACAATGACCCTCTGAGGGGGTATTATTTGGAATCTCATACTGCAAAACAACGTACTGCACTCAGGCTGATGCGAGAGTGCTGGAGGTTGGCACTTCCTGAACTTGTTAATGGAATTGGACAGTTCGAAGTACAAATTAGCAAAGACAATCTAGAGCTTTTGTTAAGTTAGCCACCCCTTTTAATTGCTATACGTACGTGGTAGCTGACAGACTAAACAGTGGGTCCGTCATCGGTACTAGAGGAGATTCATGGCAAGCATCTTGGTTTGCCAGAGGAGCGGATGGAAGCGTTCAGGAAACGAGGAGTAGTACGGGTCACTACATTACGAGCGAAAAAGGGGGCTATCCTGGAGGATTTTGATAGCGCTCTCGGCCGAGTTTTGAGACAGAACGTCTACCTTGGAGATCTGCTTTGGCAAGAAAATCTCGAGAAACCTCGAATGCGGAGTGTAGAGAAGTGGGCAGATCAACATTTCGATGACAATACTCTCCTAGAATTGAGCCGCCTGACAAATATCGATATCGTCAAGCAGCCAAGACACAGGGTATGTTGTTCCAGATCACTTTCCACGTTGTATGCTCACACGTCTAGCTTGTGCTGTCGAGCGTCAACAATAAACCAGATGCCTTGACTTCCAAACTTGATACTGCTCGCCGGCTCCTTTTGACTTCGGGGTGTTTCTCTAATCGATTTGAGAATAATTTGTCATGCACTTTCGACAAAACCCCAGGTTCTTTTGTCAAATATCCTTTTGGCTACGAGCTATCGTGGCGAGACAGGCTTCGGTCATGGTCTCGTTGGACTACTCCCATTGGGAAAGAAAAGAACTTCCCAAAAGCCAAAATTCCGAAGCCGGAAATAGAGCACGTGCAGTCTCCCAGCCCATCTGCAGACACTGCGACTCCCTGGCATCTTTCATCACTATCAGAATCCCCTGAGCGAGGTCTTTGGAGCACAGATTATCGGACCAACACATCTGCTATTTTTGGGACGGTCTTACACAGCTCTGACTCTCTCCCAGCATCTATCACACCCGATTTCCTGGGAACGCGGGATATCGCTCGTACTTTCTGTACTCAAGTCCCCAATATTACTCGTTTCCTTTCGGATGCAGTCATACCCAAAGGCAGTGGTACAATCGATCGGTTACTCTTGCGTTTCCAACCAAATCCGTTCTTCTTCCCAACGGGTGAAGGTGCTAGATCGCACCCCATTGGTGGGGCTGCCCTATCAGCTTTCCCCCACATCGAAATGACCTTTACTATCAATCGGGAAACGAGAGAGACGAAGCTTCTGCAAATGCTAGCCGTCTTGAAAGAGATCAATTCAGATGTTATGCTGCCGCACAGAGCAGTGGATGTCAGATTCCAACAGCGTACTACATCGCGATTCACAAAGAAGTATATCACCCAGAATCAGCCCCAGATCAAGGAGTTTATCGAAAAGAGTCAACTGGAGGTCTTTGGTACTGGCCGTTTGGAAACACCGCCATCAATCTTTTTACCAATCTCGAGCCATCTGTGTCGCGGCAGTGGTTTCAAGATGCTTCTTGACTCGGGGTCGACAGATGACCCGAACACGCGGATGGTGGAGTACATATCTGCTGGTCTCGAGATACGCAGCACAATTCCACTCACTGACCCTAACTGGACGCTACTGTACACTGCAATCGAAGCTGGGAAATCGGGGGGACGCCGGAGTGAACTACGTCTGCGACCTATCAAGAACAAAAAGGTTGTCAAAGAGGCTGTATTCGTTGCTAAAGCCTATGAGCTCACACGAGATATTGGCGGGGAGAGGAAGGAGGCGGCCAGTCCTTGGGATGGAAATGTCAGACATTTAGGCGGCTTATTCATCGAACGAACGCCCGGTAAGATGACACAGAGGTGGAAAAAAAATAAGCCCACAAAACACGAGCAAGGGGAGCGCCGACCCCATTCTGTATTAGGCCATGACCCTTCCATAGTGGATAACGAAACAGAGGTTGGAAATGGGAAAGTTTGGGAGGAGACAGAGGATATTAGTGATTTAGGTGCAGCGGAAACATATTTTGCTGACCTTCAGGAGAGTGCTGCAGATCGGCCTCCCTTTGTTGAGTCTATGCAGAGCGAGAAATTAGATGCCAACTTCTCTTCCAGTGCCAAATCCTCGGACATCCCAGCAAAGTCGAAGCCGGAGATCAACGAAGTGCGAACAATGACTTCACCGGAATATGCACCAAAAAACCGAGAAGAGGTCTGATTTCGAGAACTTCTCCACATTATTGTATCATATGTGAATGGACCAATGGCTGGGACATAGATGGCTGTATAAAAGATTGTATACAAGTGGGTGTTGGGAAAACTTGTACAAATCAATGTCATAAACTGCTCACATGTCTGATGCCCTCCATGCGTTTTCAAGTCAAGCCGTCACACAATCCCTACAAATTCTAGTCTCCTAATAAAGTAACCCGTCTCCATATTTTCAACGGTTTCAATCCTCGCAGCATCCGAAATTCCTACTTATAGGAGTGTGCTAGGTCATGCGTAGATTATAATTCGTCTCAGTATTCCGAGTCACCTCTCACCTATTCCCATGTTTCAATCCAAACTTGGATTTTCGCGAGCTCTTGCCATTGTTAGTCCCCCAAGAATTACGATTCCAAACATTTCATCCCTCTCCTATCATCCTTCAATCCGGGGGCACTCATCGAGCTCAGGCACCTTGATTCTAACACAGCCTTCCATCCATCCCTACGAGGCCTTGTTCCTAAATGGCCCCTCTGCATTCAAAACTAAGGCGCGATAGGCCCATTATAAGCCAAATCCGGATAACCCCCCATCGTATCCCTTGCCTTCCTTGGAAAGCAAGGATCCTGATCATAGTCAGCCACGAAGCTCCTGCAACCAGTATTCGAGATTCCTCAGACTACTCACATCGTCAAAGAAGGGAATGATATGAGCATCCTCGTCCATCCACGTATCGATATTATGTCTTCTCTTACACCACGTACACCTGACATTCGAGCCTCGCGCAGGCTCATCATCACCAGGGGGTCGCATTCCACATGGACACCAGAACTATTCACTGCCATTACTACCAAAGAATCCTTAGACTAGGGGTTGCGGAAGTTCACTTACCGATCTATCATGCTGATGATCAATCACCCACATCCAAGTATCCTCCTCAGAGCGATCTTCAAACTTCGTACGGGTCCTATAATACTCGTGGTCTTCGTCCTCTTCTTTGACATGGCAAGGATCACAGATCCAGCGGGTATACTGGTCGCAGTCACAGTATTCCGACAGGCGGAACGGGAGAGATTTCTCAATTTCCTCGTCGCATTTCGGGCAGTAGCACATAATAGTATGGCTTTGCATTGCAGGGTCGTGGTGAGGTCGACGACGAGAGTCCCAGCCTCCAGTGTCGCGGACTCGGGGCATAAATCGACATTCCTGTATTTTACATGAGCTTTCTCCAATTTCAAAAATGAGCAGGTTCTCACATCGCAGATATTTATCCCGCATTTGATACACGGCAATGCGTTTGCCTCGTCACACTTCAGGTTCCACAACCGGACCTCAATCTCCTCGTCACTGAAGCATCTCCTTTTATAGCCTGGCCTTTTTTCTCCTATCTGCTTTCTCCAGGGCAAAGCATAGATCCCCATAAAGTTCTGGCGGTCTGAGAGGCCGCGGCCGTCACATAAAGTGACTCGTTTAAGCCGCTCAAAGACTAGTGTGGAGCCGCAAATAGGTTCATAGAGTTGGTGGCAGGTTGAGGCGAGATTGAGGAGATCGCGAGCGCTGAGATATTGGGCTGTCTGGTCGAGGATCCCGTACTGAGAGAATATATGGATTAGTTTGTCCATGGTGAATCTATGAGTGGCGGTTCTGATTTCTGAATAATCTCGACAGTGATGACGTTGAGTCACGAAGGATTTAGGCGCCAAAAACTAATCACGTGCGAGTAATTGCTTCCAAGAGAATTGAGAGTTTCGGCTTATTGATTGACTCAGCAAATGATTTTAGGCGCATTGTATTATACTCTCATCGCGTTCCGTCCAACAGTCTGTGTAGGTTCGAGTATTGCAGGATAGTTAAGCGAGAAAGGGGGTTGTTTGGTCTTCCAGATGAAGTTTGAAACCCCTTTCTATAAATGATTTACTTAATAATTTAGTTAAATATAGAAAATTGCGGGGTAGCACCCCCTTATCACTTGATAGTAAATTGAAGTGCTCGGTTTCATGTCAGCCTTATTTGTATTGGAATAAAAGCTGAGGGATGCCTCTTGCCCAGACATATAGGCCGGGATAACTCAACCTCCGCACTCTATCCGCTCTGTGGAGCAAGCTGACTGCAGCCGAATATTGCCTCCCTAGTTAGATACCTACCAAGTTCAGAAGTCTGACAGCTCAACTCCACTATCTCCCAGCTTTAAGCTTCTTGAATAACCGTTATACTGCCCGTTTCCGGGCTGCTTTGTTTCCTAAATTCCCGTTTCCAGGACTCTCCTGTCATTTAAGCGAGCCCCTGCCAAGGACTCTTGACATAACGAAGTAACGAAATCCGACTCCGACTTAAAGTCCTGTACTATTGCGGCGTAACGGGCACGATCCCCTCCAAACTTATCAAACTCTCAATTAAAAAAAAACTTGCGACTTGAGTTGGCGCTTAGAAACCGACCACTCTAGATATAAAAACCGCATCTTCATTCCTTTCCCAGCATATAATATATATTTCCTACTTCCCACAACACCACTGTTATCCCCCCAAAAAGTCCCTCACTTCCACGCTGCCCATAAGTCTCAACCCCCTCCCAGTCAGACCTCTAAACCATCCTCACAATGGCACCTCCCACCCCAACAGTCAAAGTTCGTCCCGGAACAGCAATCGACATTCCTCTCATAATACCCATTGATATAGCCGCCAACGCCGACCATCCCATCGTCTCCCTACCATGGCCCACCCCCTCCGACGGAACCTCCATCTTCACTTCTCGCTACATCCACATGCTCGCGCAGCCTTACTATCGGATCCTAATCGCCGTCGTCCCGACTACAGCTTCTAGTATCCCTGGGTCCGTGACCGCGGATGGGACAGAGGAAGTTATCGGATTCTTGATCTGGAGAGAGGCGAAGCAGGAGGGCGAGGTGGCTATTGGAGGGGAGTGGACACCGTATGTCTGATTCCAACTTTTTATCCTCCGCCTCCAGTAATCCGTAAGCAGCGAGAGAGCCCATTAGTGACGTGAAGCAACGCAGGGAGTTCCCACCAGACACAGATGTCGAGTTGATCGGACGAGTGATCGGGGGTTACGCGGCGGAGAAAAAGAAGTACGATGCCGAGGATCGAGCTGGTGAGACCCCGCGGCTCTAGTTCACGGTTTCGAGTCGGGCGAAGATGTTTGCTAATGCGGTATGGATGGATGGATAGAGCTGGAATCTATGGCGGTCAATCCTTCTTACCAGCGGAGAGGAGTCGGCTTGGCGCTCATCAGTGCTGCTCTCGCTGAAGTCGACAATTTGGTAAGCCCCGACTTCTCTCTTTCATCCACTCTTGCTCTTCCCCTCCCACCTACTTTTTCTTTGTTTTTCCTCAGTTAATCCTTCTGGGCTCTCTGCTTTTCACTTTACGCCGTGTCAAACCTTTGATATTGATAGTCAAATCAGGGACAAGAAATGTACGTCCTCTCCTCCTTCAAAGGAAAGGGTGCCTACGAAAAATCCGGTTTCAAACTCGCCGGAGAGATGAAGACCGATTTGTCAAAATGGGGTGCTGAGGAGCCATATCCGAACTGGCATTTTATTCGTGAAAGGAAGGTATCTACGGGAGTTTATGAGATGGGCGGTTGACAGTGGGACAGTACAGACGGAGGAAGCAACCATTTCAAACGAATGTTGTGACAGTAAAGAAGCACCAGATAATACACAACTTCAAATGAGGCGTACAATTTGATTATTGGGAATTTTCTACCCACCTATTCTATCTGTCTATCTTTTACCGCGTAAAAGTCGCCGTCTGTTTCCCGAGAAGAAAAAATAATCCACCCCACCAATCTAAGTCGTGCTAACAGCCGGCGCGCTGCTCCAAACGGTGGTTCCTGTCCCCGTAATCGTCACGCTCGTCGCAGCCCACAGATTATACTGGTTACTGCCTCCGCACTTCTGCGTCCCATCGCCCTTGCAAGTCATCGTACAGGCATTCTTCCCGACCAGACTCGTCGGTTCTGGTGTTGGCGCTACACTGCCTGCATAACACTCCCGTCCATACTCTACCCCCACGTATCTAAACGTCGTAGCTGGGGTAGCAGAGAGACGGGCCAGGGCAGACGAGATGCAGAGATCAGGTGTCATGCTGTCGTTTGAGAAGAGCTTAGGCATGTTGTGGCCGGCGTAAGGGCCGCCGGCGGGGTCGGAGAAACAACCTACGGAGGTGAAGCCGCGGAGGGTAGGGAGTGAGGAAGTACTTGAGGTCAAGGAGGTGGTTGAGGTGGTGGTAATTGTTGTAATTGTACTTGGCGGGGA
>JAPZPB010000157.1:0-66042 GCA_037952635.1 Bryoglossum gracile | reverse complement strand
GGACGATTGGGATGATGAGGACGATTGGGATGATGAGGACGATTGGGATGATGAGGACGATTGGGATGATGAGCTTTGGGAGGTGGTGCTTTGTGATGAGGTGCTCTGCGACGTAGTCTGGGATGTAGAAGACGAAGCGGAGGTACTTGGAACAGATGAGGAAGAAGATGTGCTACTAATACTGGATGTAGTAGAACTCGAGGCTGCTTTGAGATTGTTGTACATCTGCAAGCGTGATGACCCACCACACTATGTCAAATATCAGCAACTGGGCGTTACGGGGAGAAAGACACTCACGTATTCGTAGGGATTTGCCATGCAGGTCAAAGAACATGTGTTTCCACTTGTGGATACCACACTCCCTGCATTGGGCGAGCTGCCACAGTAACCTATGTGAGTCTTAGCCTCATGACCTGAGAAAACGGAGCCTCTAGAGATACTCACATTCTCTGCGATACTCGACCCCAAACCATGCAAACCCGGCGCATTGAGCAGCACATATCTCAATCGTCATATTGTCATTGGTATAAGTCTTCCCACTCAAAGACCTCCCCGTCGTGGCCTCAGTGTAGCATCCAACGTAAGAGTAAGTTCCCACTGTCTGAACAATAGCCAATGTAGGGACAGCAGAGGCGCTTGAACTTGTTGTCGATACTGATACGGAAGTTAAGGAGCTGCTGGTCCCTGTATTTGTTGAGGAGGCCGCCGTTGATGTTGAAGAGGCTGCTGAACTTGACAAGGAGGTGGTGGTGGTGGAGGAGGAGGCGGAGGCGGAGGAGGAACTGGATAAGCCAGGGATTGAATCTGGGCCTGGGACGTAGCGCGTGCGGTCGTAGTAGACAGACAGGTATGTCCCATCGCCACCGCAGGCTTGGGATGTGTCTCCAGGACAGCTCATTTGGCATTTCTTGAGAGATTCGACGGTACTAATACATGTAAGTATCGGTGGATTGAAAGAAAAGAGAGGGGTACTTACTATTTAGCTGCGGCAGGAGCGGTGTTTCCGCACCAACATTCGGTGTGGTATTCCGTCCCAGCAAACTTATACCCCAGACTGAAGCACTGAGTCTGGCACCAACCATTTTCATTCGTAGCATTGCCATACGATTTCGAAAGCTGTCGACCACCTCCATCATAGTAACATCCAAGATACAAGTACTCAGCAGATCCATTTCCCAAGAGTGGTCCAAGTTGGCGAGTTCTGATATTGGCTTTGACTTGCACATCGTGAACGCCGAAGTTAACGTCGCTAGTCCCACCAGTCAGAAATCGATAGTAGGAAGAGGGGGGTTTACATACTCAGTGTTGAGAATCCAGACATCAGAAACAGTGTGATCAAGTCGATTGACTCCAAGAGGAGAAGCCACGATCGATACTTCGCCCTTTGCGCACGAGTTTACGTCGATGGTCTGCGCCTCATGTAGATCAACTCCAGCATTTGGTGCCAGAAGCTCAACCTGAATCGGAGGTTTGCTCTTAGTGATGGTAAGAGCAGATCCACCGGAGTTGCAGATTCGGATATACTCGGAGCTCGAGGTGCCCGCGAGAACAGTCCCAAAGTCCATAATTGGAGGCTCTGAGTAGTCCCATCCACCCTCAACTGTCGAGATGGAAATGTTCGCAACGGGCGCGGTAGACGCGGATCCAGTCAGAATAACGTAGCCAGTTCCCCCTGTAGTCCACCACTGCACGAAAGTAGAGTACGCGCCAGTCATGTTGGCAACAAAGTTCAGAGGGATACTGAGTGATTGACCGGTTGTTAATTTATCGCCAACGTTGGGAAGACTGATGGATGAGAAACCAGCTCCGAGATCCCCATTGGTAATATTTGTGTATTCGATGTTCCCATCTGAAGCGTCAACACTGCTGGTCCAGGCCGATCCCAAAAATGACAGGTCCTGCGCTCCGACATTGGCCAATATCACAGCTGCCGAGAGACCAGAAGCAGCACCGGCTGATCCAACGACAATTCCCCCAAAGTCGACTTCTGGCGGACTTATAGTGAGGAAGGCATCCTTCGAGACTGTATTACCGCTAAGTGAGATCGGTAAGATGTTGCTGTATTTGGGAACAGCGTTTGTGGTGTAGATATTCAGGCTGGTACTTGCAACGCCAGGGAGGACCTTCCCGAACGAAGCGTTCTGAGCATCGTTTATGGAAGACTGTGTGAGGTTCCAGATGACAGGGAACGAGAATTTGGCACCTTGGGCGAGAGGACCAGTCGGGAGAGTCGAGTTGACGCATTGCCATGCTTTGTCGGCAGTTGTGCAGCCGTTTATAGAGGTGATGGCGATGAGAGCCGTACAGTTGATAATTTGTGTCGCAGTTGCGCCAATTGAGACGTCCCCGAAATTAACAGGCTGGGAACAAGACAGCGGTAAGGCCACTGGAGAGCCCATACAAATGACGTTTCCGTTCGAGTCTGAGACGTAAAGACGACCATCTCCGAATGCAGGGCGTAGGAACTTGTTCAAACCTCCAGTTGGAGGGATTGTAATTGGCGTAAGCACCCCGTTTGAAGGAACGGCATTGAAAGCTTGAAGACCTGCACTAGGATCGGAGATCCAAAGAATAGCAGTTCCAGCCTGACCTTGGTATGTGGTTACGGTTGGGACTCCGATACCAACACGTCCAGCACCGTTCGCCGCTGTTTGTCCTACAAGAGTAAAGGTTGGCTTTCCTTGCGAATCAAGGCCCATCTTGTACGCAACAGTCGGATCGCCGACTGGAGTAAAGTATACATAACCTCCTTCCAGAGGGTACGAGCCTGCGCCTCCAAAGACTGATCCCGCAGCAATGATTGTCTGAATGATGTTATCGGTTCCTCCAGATCCTTGCTTGAAGCCTCCAAGATTGTTAGCGTTCATGATGTAAGCCTTTCCGTTCTTTCCAATTGAAACGGCTATTCTCGTTACGCCAGCACCGCTGAATGTCGTGGGGTCGAGCAAAGCTACGCCACCAGACCCAAGATCTCTATCGCCAGCGTCCATGGAGATGTACTCGTAAGGCTCGAAGTAATCGGTGAGGGTTATCTTGCCAGCTGAGGAAACGCCCATGTTGGCGACAACCTCATCGAGAGTAGAGAGTGGAACTCGCCCGGAAGCTGCAACATCACCGTTGGCATGGCCCAATCCATTTCTTCAACAATTAGCGTTGGCTTTGACGTTTTTGCGAATGTCTCACCCAGTAGCACAGAAGAATCTTCCATTGTCGGTTGCCAGACCCATTCCACCCTGCCAGATACCAGCTTTACCACCCTGTTGAACAGTGATATCGGTGACAACTGGGGGTGCGCCGGGACTTGACTCCATTGCGAAGAGGGATGTGACGCCTATCTAAGTCAGTATTTGAATTTTGTTTTAGGGCAGAAAAGCCCACCAACTCCTGAAGTAGTGCTCACTGCAACCAACATTCCAGTGTAGTTGAACAAATCACAGTGTCCACCAAAACCCCCAATGACGGCACCATTTATCATCGTCAGAGATGGTCGCTGTAAAACGGTGCCTCCGATGAAGTATCTACCGGTGTCAAAATCACGAGGTCATGGATAGCGAGATAACATACCTGGTAGGATCATTGTCTGCATTGTGACCATCAATCAAGACGGGAAACCCGGGCTTGTCTTGGAGAGTCTGCACATCGACAGCATAGAACTTGTAGATTCCTAGTAATGCATTAGCTGGATTTATAGGACAGAACATGGATTTGCCGTAGACTAACCATTTGCAACACCCCCACTTGAGGCACCATTCTCGTACCCCTTTGAGAAAAAATAGACAGTATTAGAACTAGGATCAATGATTGGAGTTCCCTACCCAATCGTTAGCCCCTGTGTCCTGCTTGGTGTTTGGTGTTTGGTGCAGGGTACTCACAATGATCCCGATATAATCCGGAATATCAGTACAGCCGATGTCACTCTGGAGGAAGGGCGGTTGAATAGTCCTGGAGTTCAAAAGAGTTCCGTTGACAGCATCCAATGTTCGAATAATGTTCATAGATGAGGCGAGGAAGACCAGCTGGGAGGCGCCAGGTGGGGTATAGACCAGCGGTTTCGCATACCACCTCTCCTTTGCTCCATACTGATTCTTCCACAAAATACCAAAGATTGAAGACCCAACAGTCGCGGGGTGCATATTATGATTATCGAGATATCCTGACTGGGCTGGGTCTGCATCTTGAATCTCGTCGGTAGCCGCCAAGGAATGGACGAGCGAGGGCACAAATGTCAAGAGAAAGAAACGAATGAACCACATTGCGAGTGTGTTGTCGGATCAAAGATCTGAATTTGACCCTATTCCCAGACGGAATGATCGCCAGTAAGGAACAGGAGGAGTACTGGAATTGAAAGAGAGACCTGGCTTGCGGAAAAAAGAGAGCAGGAGTCTGTCGTACTTATGACGGAGACTTACCGGACAAGGCAGGTACCAACATGATCTGTGCAAGGGTGTTCAGCTTATTGAAGCCCAATATGCGCTGGGAAGACGGTGTAACTTTCACAGAGGCTTGGGAGGCTCGTGGGAACACTTGCGTCCATTAAGTCGAGGGCACGACTCTGGAGCAGCATAGCTACAGTACAGTACAGTACAGTATCAGACGATTCAGATCTGTGTCAGGCCGCACAGATGTAGAGGGGCTTGAAAAGAAAAGTGGCTGTTAGAAAGACGAGGATTTGGTGACAGCTAGCCTGCTAGGGAGGCTGGAAGTGGTACGAGGGCTTATTGTAGTGGACTAAACTACTGTACTGTAATTCACTTCGTCTGGTAAATCCCTCAGACCCTGAGAATTCCAGGCTTTTATTCTTGGCATGCGAGGCAAGCGAATCCTGTTGACTATTGAAAGTTCACTGATTTGTGGACAACAGGCTCCAGAGCAAGCCTCAGCCTGGGCAATTGACTGTCGTCCCTACCAGTATTACCAAGCTGTCAATGCAGAAATGGCGGTCCCTAAAAGGCGTCAAGAATGATCGAAATGGGCGTAGAAGTGGCGTTCATGGCGCTTGGCTTGTTGATTTCACCAGTATTCACGGGCTTGATGCGCGTACTTTATACGAAGTACTAAACTTCGTATTGTTTCCTCGCTGGTGGATTCGATGTTTACTTTCCTATAGATAAAGAAGGCATATAGAGGATTTCCACATCAGAAACTTGAATATGCATATTCATTCCCTCGGCTGATTCAGGAGGAAAAGGGCTGTATGTTACGAAGTTAAGCGGGATGTTCCTCCTCGGAGCAAACAGCTTGGCGTACATTTGGGGTTAACCCAAGGCCCAGCCAGCAGGTTCTTGAAGAGCTGAATAGCAAGAGGGGACCAGGCCCAAGCTGGACTAGAAAATAAGTCAAAAGAAGGTTGATAGAAAAGTAGCTGAAGAGCTGAGGGGGAAAAACACGAGTCTGGAACAGCGACTTGACGAGAAGAAGTTAGCAGGCTTTCTGGCGTAGATGCACTAAAGACGCCCCCGAACCCACGCACGACCAGACTTACTTCGACGTTGATACACAAAACAACACAATATTACACAACACTACATCACAGTGACAATAAAGGTCAGCACTATCTCCAGATCAGATATCGTTTCGCAGCCTCTCACGATCCTGAAGCCGATCAACCTCCCCAACCTCCATCTAATCTTTGACCCGGCCTCAACGGGCTGCCGCCACCAAAGCCACCGATACTGCAGTATCGGAAGAATCGACTTCGTATCACGACGGTATGGTCTTGCACGACTTCCCGTTTCTGCAGCTGCGGGTGTACAAATGCAACCGCAAACAAAGCCAAGAATGACAGCTGGGTGTGCAGGTTGAGTGATGTAAGGAAACACACTTTTGTTGGCATTTGCGAACTCGCCTTTCCTTCACGACTGTCAGTCCACATATCTCAGCCTGGGTTCTTGCGATAGAAGCTGTGGAGGCACGACATAATGATGAGTTGTTCTTTGGATTCTTACTTAGGTAATTGGATCGATGGGTTTCGTACGAGGCTATTTCCTGTGTTCCCTGCCTGGCAAGCCAAGCATGTTGCTCCAATTATGTCTCAACTCTCGTTTAGAGAGCTTCTGAGCAGCTAATTTCACATTACCTCTTACCTTGGGTTGAATGGCCTGCTTTATCTCTGCTTTTGTCTTGTCCCAGACTCTGATTACGTAGTTCTTATTTCCAGCGATAATACGGTGGCAAGGCCAAAAGGTGGATATTGAACACACCAGTGCTTGTTGTCCACTCTCTCGAATAATCGCATCAGAAATGTAAGTAGTGATCGTTCAAAGTATCTACGAGTCTTTAAAGTCTATAGAGATCTCAGGTAGTCTTACATATTCATAGATCTCAAATATTCAAACTAGGACAGTAAGATTTACAACCTTAATTAATCATTCAAGTCATCCAAGCCTCCAGCCTCTCCCAGCAACATACCACCCAGGTACCTCACAGCTTCGATCCAACACCAACCACCTCACTCCTCGGGTCCTCCCAACAAGTTCTCTTCTTATTATGATCCACAAAATACAATCTCCCCCCCTTCGCAGTCCGCATCTCCCACCCATCCGGTAACTCCCCCTTTCCCCTCCCTATCTGCCCCTCACCTACCCCCAATCCATCCCCAATCAAACCAGCCGCCTTTCCCACAAGATCGAGATTCTCTTTAATCCTCGGATCTTCGGTGTGGGAAGTATGCGTATTATGATCCAAGAACCAGACCCTTTGTGACAGATCGCCTTTCAACCTAATAGCAGCCCATCCTTTCGGGAGGGGAGCGCCTGTCAAAGAGACGGTGATCTCTTCTGGATGGAGGGAGAGGCTTGGAGCTAAGGGGAGGGAAGAAGCGGTTCGCGGGTCGGAGAATGTGGATGTGTGGGTGTTGTGGTCGAGGAAGTAGGGCTGGCCGGTGGGAGTGAGGCGTTGTTCCCAGCCGGTAGGCAGAGGAGTGGTGGATTTCATCATCGTTGGGAGGAACGGAGTAGGTGAAGGGTAAATAAATGAGGTGCGCTGGTGAAGATGTAAGTCTGAAATACTACAGAACGCGTTGAACCAACTTGAAGGGCAGGAAGGGGCAGAATAGTAGAATGTTAATTCATGATGAAGAGAAGATGGCAGCCTAGAGGTAGTGGTGGAAAGAAACTTTGATACAGGGTCAGGAAGTGTGGAAGGCGGGTCGACTTCCACAGCCCCGCGTCCTGCAGCGCTGAATTCCAGGGATTACCACAGCTAGCAAACATACGCAATCGATTTCAGTACCATTTGTAAATGTGAAGGCGGGAACGGAACCTTGCTTGGTCGGGATAACTGATGGCTGCTTGACGGAGGAAGACGAAGATGGGCTGGATGTACTGAACAGTACAGTAAAGTAAAAAGCAGAAGATCAAACAAATCATTAGTCAGAACCGGAAGAGACCATTGACCTGTCATAATTTACTCTGAGACTCCGGCATGGGAGAAATGCTAATCAAGATCTGGGACTGGCAAATGATTCAGCAACTTGACTTTACGTCCCAAGGCTTTCATTGCCTTCAAGGCGTTCTCATCCCTCAACCTCTCAGTCTCCTTCTCATCAACCAGAACAAAGTCATGCTTCAAGACTTTACTTCCCTCCTTGACTCCATATGACTTTGCCGTCTCGGCATCTGCAGTCCCAAAGTCGACGATGAGGGATTGCTTTACGCCGAAGACAGCATCGGATGTCTCGTACGGGTCGTTTCGGAGGTAAAGTGCTCTGCAAGACGAAAGTGTCAGCCAAGAACGATGGAATGGGATTGTACACCTACGTGATCAAATGATCCCATCCCGGCTTTTCAAACATAAAATGCATATGTGCCGGCCTCCAAGGATGTCTCTTCAACAACTTCAACAGCTGTCCAACAGGCCCGTTATGCGGAATCGGATATGGCACTGGCACAATCCCCCTGAACCAAAATACACCCTCCTTGTCACTCTTCATTACGCATCTCCCATCTGGCCCACCTCGGTCCCCATACTGCACATCATAATGGCCGGTCGAGTCCGTCTCCCAAATATCAATCTTCACACCTTCAATCGGGTTTCCTTTCACATCTTTGACTTTACAGACGACGATGCAAGGCTCGCCTTCAGGGTCATGGGCCATCAACTCGCCATTGTGAATGGCTTCTGCTTCGTGCGTGTGGAAGGGGCCGAGGACTGAGCCTTCGGTGCTCGCAGGTGGTTTAGGATGGTCAATCGCATCGACCAGGAGGGAGAGGCCGAGAATGTCAGAGAGGAGGATGAATTCCTGTTCAACTACAGTCAGTCTCAGCTCTTAACACAAGACTCACCACCATCTAGAAGAGCTGGAACTCGGCGGGGAATACGCACATGCCGCACATCATTGGATATCTGCCCAACCTTCACTAAGAAGTCTAAAGCTGCCATCCACTCTTTTGTGCTCAATCTTGTCTCCCTTGCGAAGTCATGGAGATGGGTCACCAGCCTCTCCATGACATAAGTTAGTCTTTGGTCATCGTTCTGGGAATTTATAATGATCGTATTCTCAGTGATATTATCGATGTTCAAATCCTTCATGGGAGGAACTTTGACGTGTGCTGGGTCCATTTTGAAAAGTAAAGCTGTTGTTGTTATAACACATGAGAGAGGAGAACGAGGTTGTGTTTGGATGGGTATCAACAAGGTGGGGTAAAGCCAAAACTATTTTGTCAAGTTATCGCACCTTCCTTTGCGGAACTTAATTGAGAAATGGGAATAAATTCATATATGTATAAGGCCCCGCAAGCCACGGTCGCCTGGTCACCCAAGCTCTCGTACTAAGTTCCACACATTCGAAGCCTTGTTCTTTGTAATGATTTCAAAGATATTGGTGTACCGAATTTCGGGTGCTTTTTGCGGCAAACCCAATCGCGGGGGATTTCCGTCCCCTGATTGATTAAAGGTGGGGTGGGTGGCCAAGTCAACAACACAATTTACCGAGTTTTAAGGGGGCACAACGCTCCCCTAACCTCGCCGCAAATGCATCAATACTTTCGAGGAAGATTTCTAGCTTAATGAAGTCTTTTGATCTATAGTTCAAGCTACTATGGACTTTGGTATCAGTATAAAAAAGGTTCCTCGCAAGGATTCCAAAACACACGGCCCTTATGACTAAGTTTAAGATTCCGATCTCAACGATTAGGTTTTCAAGTTATTGGGTTACGGCTTGTTTTATTATAGAAAACTATAATCAGTAAGGGGTTAGAGTTCAGGTCTCGCATAGGCAAACGAACTCACATTCGTACTCGTCCCGAAACTTTTGCCCCCTTTTTAAGCGAAGGCGACAAGATCTTCCCTGCCTACTTCAGATAGGAGACTTCCCCGGGACCTGCGGAGACTCGGCACGTTTCTTTATTTGGAACTTCCAACTTGCTGTGATGGTAGCCTTATCTCGCATTTTTGAAGAAGTGGTAGTTAAACAGTGTCTTCAAATTCGGTCCCGGTCTCTGACTAGCATAATCTGCAAACTAGACTTAATTTACTTTGGACGGATTATGTTCATCTGAACTCTCGAGTAATATCCCACACAGTAAATACTCTAAATCTCTAGGATTACTAAGACAATGCTTTTCATGTAGACATCGAAAAGCTCGGGGAACAAAGGTTGAAGCTCGTTCATTGTTCTTGTCAATCCGGACTAGCTGCTTTCTAGGATAAGACCTCCTTTCATTCACTTAATCTGAGATTCCGGAAAGCGCTTTCTTTAATTACTGTATTGATGGATTATGGTCTTTATTCCCAATCGCCCATTTCTAATGGGGGTTTACCCGCTTGCGCTTGTGTCGGCTTTGCTTGCAACAAAATCCTGTTTGCAACGAGTATCAAATTGCGGGTAATTAGCCACAACCGGTCAGTAGCTTTCTGATAATAAAGAACGGAGCCCAATATCAGCGTATCAGGCTTCAAAATTCTTGACTTTGAACCCGAACTTAAGTCTTACCTGGGTGTAAAGCCTTGTTGGCTAATTTCATCGTTAAACTATTCTTCTTCCTTGGAGGAATATCTTGCCAAATTACACCGGTTCTCCAAGTTCTTCGATAGGATCAACGGCCCACTACGAGACAGCATGGAGGAAACACCAACGCAAAGACGGTTGCGGATGTGGAACTATTGGCGAGAATACAGAGATCCCGAAGCCATAATCCACGATGCGCACGGCATGGCCATCGAAATGAGGACGAAAGGCAATCTGGATTTCAACGAGTTTTACGCACCTAGTCATAGGGAAAGGGCTGTAAGCCCATGGGATTATCGGCGCGAGTATGCGTATGAACGGAGGCGAACCCCTGTACAGCCTGGAGCCAGAGATGATGAATTTCTTGCGAGCCAAATCAGACTTTCGAAGATTGTTTATGTTGGTCAGAAAATTTTGGGGAGAGGGGGCCAGGGTGTGGTTGGTTTGTGGGCACAGGCCCAGGATCCGAGTAAAACGATTGTAGTAAAGAAGTTTATGGAGCCGGGACCGGCAGGTGATTTGGAAGTTTTTGTACGTGGATTTTACTCTCCTCTTTTGACTCTAGAAGTAGATACTCTTGTGGTTGAATTCCTAGCTCACTTTATGGTTTATACATGAAGAAGAGACTAACTGCTCCGCTCGATAGTGGTTGGATAAACTTACTGAACGCCAAAGTGATGCTCCTAGTCACCATGCTCATCTGACGAGGATCCTTCACCATCCAAAAGCGGAGGATGCAGCTACTTGTCGTCAGGCGGGAATAGGTCCAGAATGGATTGGACATCACAGGCGTATTCTACTTGAACACTCGAAACTGGGAGATCTCGAAAATCTCATTGATAAGCGTGCTTGCAAGTAAGTGGCCCGAAAACCGGGCGGTATTACGAGCTAATTATTATGTTTAGCTGGACCAAGTTTCAAGAAAGAACGCTGTGGGAATTCTTCGATTGTCTGGTGGAAGGTATTGAGATTTTGGAGTTGGAATACCCAACTTGTCTGCATTGGGACCTGAAGCCTGCAAATAGTATGCACATACGATCCTAATCGGGCTCAAACTACTGTCAAGTAATAGCGCAGATGCTAACTTGAATCAGTTCTCTTGGACAAGGCACGTCAAACACATCCTGAGTATCCCATCCTTCAGATAAGTGATTTTGGGCTATCTTTACCACATCTGGAAGACCAGAAAACAGGGGAAAGTCTCTGGGGGGACAGGGCGAACAGGGAAGCCAAGCGCGGAAGAGGAACAAGAGACTACTATGCACCGGTGAGTTTTCAAATCGGAAAATCAATAGAAGTCTTCTCAGATTTTGAAACTTGCTTACGTGATGCTAGGAGCAATTTACTGAGCGATGGGATTGGCAAGACTGGGAAGCAACGAAAGTTGCTGGTGAATAGTAAGCACTCTTGATCTGTCTGAAGAGTAAGGTTGACATTTGAAAGTACCCCGAAAATGAATGTTTGGGGTATCGGATGCATCATGTAAGTGAGATTCACACGGCTGGTTATCTTTCAAGAAGCTTCTCGTGCTAATATTTTGAAGGTATCAACTTATTAGAACCGATCCAGACCCTCCGAGACATGATATAAGGCCTAAACGACGAATCATCAGTAAAAATGGTGCCCATGTCGCAGGGCTCGGGTTTTGCTACGGCGTCGATGAAATTGTTTGCCTTCAAGGATACAGTAATGCACTCAAGGACTTGATCCTTGATTGTTTATACGAGAAGCCAAGTCACCGGCCTCGGGTCAACATATTAAAGAGAAAGATAGCAACTGGAAAGGCAGCAGCAAGTCAAAATGCGAGGCGTCACCCCATAGAGACCTGGGAGTCTTTCGAGGAATACCTACCATTTCCTCTACCACCACGAGTTCCACAGGAAAACCGAGCAGGGGAACAGCTTCAAGGTCTTTCTCCCCATATCCCACAACCACCGCCATTTGTAGCTCCGTTGGGACCTCTCCGAGTGCTCAATCCCGAACGACGATTGTCGTCAAGCGTTGGCGAGCCCACTCCTCTGTTACCGTCAAACAAAGACGGCCCAAGCGACTCACCGGCTTCTGGGGGTCTTCCGCCTGATGTTGCTCCTCGTCCAAACTTCAGCCACAAATCTGGTGCCGTTTCACATCTTGATTTACAGCGCTATTCGCAATACCAGCAAGATCAAAGGATATCCCATCGGAATGTAGAACGAGCCCGGGACCCGCCTCGTCTTCGACCGCAAGCTGGGTATGCTAACCCTCACAATGTAATGGGGATGCCACCGGCAGGACCGATGCCAGGATACGTACAAGCAGCTCGGGACCTACCTGCTCCTCCGAGAGGTTCGGGGCCAGGTTTTGGAGGCCAGGTGCCGCGGAATGTGCCTCAGCCTCGTCGTCTCGAGGTACCTCGGGATGGAGGTGCTGGCCCTCCTTCTCAACGAGTTCCTCCACGTCAACAACGTCCCCATCGCCCTCGCCCTCCGATTCCTCAAGCTCCCCCTCCTCCTAATTCTCCTCAGGCTGGGGATCCAGGAGTTGGAGGGCAGCCGCTGTGGGAGGTGCTGAGGGAGTGGGAGCGTGCCGGGAGGAGGGGGGTGCGGTTTATTAGGGATTTGTTTAATTTGGAATAGAACGGGCTTTGAAGATGGCGAAGCGTCGTATGAGGAGGAAATATATCTTGTGGATAAGTTGATGTGTGAGACAGAAAGCTATTTTGTACTTAAAAATAATAATTATAAAAACATTGATCTATACAGAATTTGGTCAGAAAACAATGTATTTATAAATGAGGGATTTGGTAAGAACAGCTGCAAGCCCCGTTAATGGAAGGAAATGGAAAAGTTACACAAACTGAGAGAGTTGAGGAGACTTAGTAATTGAGACAGTTGGCCCCATTTCTCGCTTAGAGCTGGCGTTATTGCACTGAAAATGTACTAGGAGAGCTCAAACACTTTTTGAAAGCTTTGGTTACCAAAAAGCTATGAAATCACAGAACCCCGACGCCATCCATGATTATAAACTTAAAACTGCCACTCGGTGTTACCATCACCCATACTCTTACTACTACTGCTTCCGCTCTGAATCGCCCCCAGAATGCCATCAATATAACTTGCACCACTCCATTTCTGGTGGGTCAAGACATCGACTCCCAATTCCTTCTCTCTCTTTTGTACCAACTCAACATAAGCCGCCATACCATCCACCTTGAATGCCTTACTCAGCTCGTTCGAAATCAGCGCTGTACTGTGTAATCCAGCCAGAGAGATGAGCTGTAGGACAAAGCCATGCTTGGCGATGTCCCAAATGAAAGATTTCAGTGTCGCCGGAGTGAAACCGTGGCCCATCCAGTTGAAGGATGGAGAGAGGTTATATACGAGGCCTTTGCCGGGGTACTTGGTGCGGATCTCTCCAGCGAAGCTTGCGGCCTCTTCGACATTTGGATCGCCGGTTTCGACCCAGAGAAGATCGGCGTACGGAGCATACTCAATCGCGCGTTTGGTTGCTGCCTCCATACCGGCACGGTAGTGGTAAAATCCTTCTCTTGTTCGGGGAATATCGATGTTGAAAACGATAGGTTGATCAGTGTACTGTTGGGCGAGTTGCTTGCGCTTGGTAATCGACAGATCCCGGTCTGTGGACGTAATGGAGAGGTATTCGTCGATGTTCTTTCTTGATACACCTTGAGCCTCAAATTGCTTGACGATTGCTTCGTTACAAGTCATCAGATTTGTCTTCTGTACCCAATCTGCTTCGAAGACATCGATTTCCGTTCCTGTAGCTCCAGCCATCTCCATTGCCTGCAAACTCTCTGCTAGTGGCTCAACCCCATCTTCTGCCACTCCGAGGATAAATTCGTGATCCCGAACATCAATGGCGCTGCTAAGGAGTTTTCCACTTTCTGAGTCTGTTCTTGCAATCACCAGGTTCTCTGTACCCAACACATCCCATTGAAATCGAGCTGCAACGAGGCGATTGATGTGCTCTCCAACGGGTACAAGAACCTTTCCAGCCAGATGACCACACTTCTTCCCACCATGCATTTGATCCTCGAAATGGACAGCAGCTGCACCCTTCTCAGCGAAGAGCTTTGCAAGCTTCAAGACAGCTGAGAGACCACCATGTCCAGTGTCTCCATCTGCAATTATTGGTCTTAGGTAGTCGATGTATGGGGTTGTCGAGCGCTCATTTGCAGTCATCTTCCTCCGTGCATCCCAGTGTTTCCTGTCATGCATAGATTGTGCTTTTGATAATCGTTCGACTTGATTTGGGACGGTATTGTATGGGTAGTCGCCAAAATCGGGGGAGACTTCGTTGGTGGTTGTCAAGACTGATGAGCAGGCCCAGCCGGAGATGTAAAGAACTTCTTGATTTTGAGCTTGCTGAGTCATTTGTATAGGATCAATTGCACCCACTGTAAAATGTTAGACAGTTTTAACTAGGTAGGACAGGAGAAGATGTTTTGAGATCGGCAGGCTTGAGAAGTACTCAGGGCTCTTGAGGATGTCCAAAAAGCTGGGGTAACCCAGTACGCTGGAAATTCCATGCAGGTTGCATACGCTGAAGAATGTGGCCCTTAAATTTGCAAGAGAATTTCAAAGAGTTGGGACAATCAGAACTTTCTGGATACTCGGGACAGCTGTGTATTCAAGCATTTCCGAATGATCAGGTCATCTCAAGAGACTTAAGCTGGAAAGCTCCAGAACGCGCAAATTGTATTCCACTCACTTGTGTGTATTGGTTTCCCTTCCGCCAACCTCTTCTGAATCAAATCCCAGAGCTTCCTCGCCTGCAGAGAGCTTGGGTATGACTGCATTTGGCTTCCCCTCTTCGACACCACATCCGCCGCAGAGTATGGCCTCTTGATCCCCTGATATCTAGGACTTGCCCACCAAGCCTCCACATCCTTAATTTGCTGCTCGTAGAGAGCATCCTCGGCCGCACCCGCCTTCTCAGATTCTGGGAGGAGTTGAAATGCGTCGGACGGAAGAGCTGCAGATATTGGGTTGGCTAGAGGCTTCAACGGGCTCGTTCTTGCTGCTGATATCGAAAGCCCTCGCATAGTTATCCTCGTAGATCTTGCCGTCGCCACTCGTTGTGGGACTGTTGATGCCACTCTGCGGAGCATTGTGATGGTTGTGGTTGTGAGGAAGAGAAGCGCTGAATAATGCTGGGAGATTTACAATAGTGAATTCTGCCACGAGGCTCGGCTATCAGGCGCAAGGAGTAAAGTTAGAGACAGCTCAATTCGGAAGCGGTGTGGAGACTTTGGATAGCCGATTCTGTTTCTAAGAGCGGCTTGAACTTCTGTTTGTTTTTGCTTTTCACCTCCCTTTGGTCCGAATATAAATATGAACTACGCCCTGAAATACCGGATGTTGCTGAAAAATGCTATCCGCAATCGGCACAACAGGCATGTCAGATCTTGCTGACTCAACGGCTTTGCTCGGCTTTAGTTCACATCTACGTAGTACGAACATACTTCACGTTGGATTGTTTCTGCGGAGGGCCGTGCCGATGCACCGTGACTGGTCAATTCGGATTCCCGAGGTTGAGTTGCAGTAGCCTTGTGAGAGATGCGTCTGCGTCTTACTTCACCTACTTTTGTTTCTCGTTACCACACCTCCCAAACTTTTGAACAACTCCAAAAGGCTCGGAATAGAGCCCGTTTTCGTTTTCTGTTACAATACGTCAAAACCAGTGTCCAGCTCTAGCTCCGACAACAAGCAGTCCCGAATACTTACTAGTTTACCCCTCATTACCCCACGGTCAAAGCTTTAATTCGTTCCATCATGGCCATGAATGCGAGATCTGCATCTCAGGCACTGAGAAAATTCCGAGTGCGTATGCTCAGGCAGATAGGTTCAAGACTCTGCTGATTGTTTGAAGCCAATTACTGTCAGAAATGCTGCCATTCCAGCCTTCCGAACTTACTCCACCTCCTCGGAACCCGACCTAAAAACAACATTTAAGGAATGTATTCCTGTTAAGCGCGAGCTGCTCAAGAAAGTCAAGGCTTTGGGAGGCAAGGTTATTGGCGATGTCAAGGTCGAAAACACAATTGGTGGCATGAGGTACGGATACAAGTGGAATGGCGGGGTATAGCTAACATTGGTACAGAGGTTTAAAAGCAATGGTTTGGGAAGGATCCGTTCTTGACGCAAATGAGGGCATTCGATTCCACGGACGTACAATCAAGGACTGCCAAAAGGAGCTTCCCAAGGGCAAGACTGGCACAGAAATGTTACCAGAAGCCATGTTCTGGCTCCTCCTGACCGGCCAGGTCCCTTCTACTTCTCAGGTCAGAACATTTTCCAAGGAGCTCGCCGAAAAGTCCGAACTTCCAGATTTTGTCAACAAAATGCTCGACAACTTCCCTAAGGATCTTCACCCAATGACCCAGTTTGCTATTGCCGTCTCTGCCCTGTCTCATACTTCGAAATTCGCAAAGGCATACGAGGCCGGTATCAACAAGGCCGATTACTGGGAGCCAACTTTCGATGACAGCATCTCCCTACTTGCAAAGCTACCTGTTATTGCCGCCAAGATCTACCAAAACTCATACCAAGGTGGTGGAGCTCTTCCTGCGAAAGTCGACTTGGAGCAGGATTGGTCGTACAACTTTGCGGCTATGCTCGGCAGGGGAGGAAAGGAGAATGAGAACTTCCAAGACCTTTTGAGACTTTACTTAGCTCTTCACGGAGATCACGAGGGCGGTAACGTTTCTGCACATGCGACCCACTTGGTTGGCAGTGCATTGAGTGATCCGTTCTTGAGTTACAGCGCTGGGCTTCAGGGTCTTGCTGGGCCTTTGCACGGGTAAGTCTTTTCTGATGAAATCACGTGTTATACTTATTTTGTCTAGTCTTGCTGCCCAAGAAGTCCTCCGTTGGATCCTACAAATGCAAGAGCATGTAGGTACTAGCTTCTCAGACAAGGACGTCTCCGACTACCTTTGGTCAACTCTCAAATCCGGTCGTGTCGTCCCCGGATACGGTCATGCCGTTCTCCGCAAGCCCGACCCCAGATTCGAAGCCCTCATGGATTATGCATCCTCAAGACCTGAAATTGCTAACGATCCAGTGTTCCAACTTGTCAAGAAGAACTCTGAAATCGCCCCAGAGGTCCTAAAGGAGCACGGCAAGACCAAGAACCCCTACCCTAACGTCGATTCTTCATCTGGTGTTCTCTTCCGCCACTATGGCTTCCACGAGACATTGTATTATACTGCTACTTTCGGTGTTAGCAGAGGCCTTGGACCCCTGGCCCAGTTGATCTGGGACCGAGCGCTTGGTCTCCCAATTGAGAGACCAAAGAGTATCAATTTGCAAGGACTATTGGATCTCGCCGAGAAAGCATGATGGCCTGAGAAGAGTTTCTTTCGTTACGTTCAGACTGATTTCTGATAGTGTTAATAAACTCGGCTTCAATGAATTATCATGTGATGGCGGGGAAATACGGCCCCCGCCTCTGCACTTCCACAATTTCCAGACCTTACTTCATCAAGATGAAAAAGTCAATTCGAAACAAGTTAATATTTGCATTGTGGAGATATACAAAATTCCCAGTGGAACGGCCTGAAAATACCCAAAAGGACGCATCATAATTCAGGGTCTACTCATGCAGCACGCATCATGGCTGCGGTTTGCGATCACACCACTTTTCCGCACCTCCAATCCACTACCCCTCAATGTCATGCCACAACGAAAAAAATTTATCTCAAGGAAGATATAAAATCTTATCATGTCCTGGTTTCAGTCGTTCATTGTCTCATCTAAATAAAATACATTTCTTAACTAGCACAAAGCTGTGTCAAAATGCCTTCATATATCACACATATCAGCGCTGCCCAGCGACTCGACTCTCGTGGGAACCCAACCGTCCAAGTAACTCTCACCACAGACAAAGGTACCCTTTCTCGTCACCCATTCAAAATCACAAACTGACATCCTCAGGAATATTCCGCGGCCTTGTTCCCTCTGGCGCCTCCACTGGTTCCCACGAAGCCCTTGAGCTCCGAGACACAGCATCTGTCGCTTATGGCGGGAAAGGAGTCTTGCAGGCAGTCTTGAACGTTAACTCAATCATTGCACCTGCTCTGATCGGGAAACACTTTGATGTCGAGTATCAGCTCAGAGATATCGATGCCTTCATGTGTGAACTTGATGGTCAGGAGGGAAAGAGAAGGCTTGGTGCGAATGCGATTTTGGGGATAAGCATGGCGGTAGCAAGAGCCGGAGCTGCTTCACGTGTAAGTTCTTGACTCGGCACCCCTTAAATATGAAGATAAAAGAAGAAGCGAATTTCTTTAGGAGGGGAATTGCAGGGAGATCATATGACTGACAATGAAAAGGGTATCCCATTGTACGAATACCTCCGGGTCGAGGCCAACGCCACCAAAGCCCCCTACATCCTCCCCGTACCGTTCTTCAACGTCCTAAACGGCGGCATGCACTCTGGAAACCCCATGGCCTTCCAAGAAATCATGATCGCCCCCGTGGGCGCCACCTCCATGACAGAAGCCGTACGCATGGGCTCTGAAACCTACCAAACCCTCAAGAAAGTCATCACTAAGAAATACGGCGCTTCAGCTACGAGTATTGGTGATGAGGGAGGATTTGCGCCGCCTATTAGCCACCCGACTGAGGCGCTGGATTTATTGGTTCAAGCCGTTGAGGAGGCTGGTTATACGGGGAAGATTAAGTTCGCAATGGACCCAGCTTCGTCTGAGTTTTTCAAGGAGGGCAATTATGATCTTGGTATTAAAGATCATAAGGGAGAGATGCTCACCCCAGCCGGACTCGCTGACTTATATCGTACGCTATTTGAGAGGTATCCTATTGTTTTACTCGAAGATCCATTCGCTGAGGATGACTGGGAGAGCTGGACGAACTTCATGAGTAAGGGGAAGAGCGTCACAGCGATGCCAGAAATCGTAGGCGATGACCTGACGGTTACGAACGTCGAAAGAGTGAAGGAAGCAAAACAGAAGGGGGCTTGTGATGGGTTGTTACTGAAGATTAACCAGATTGGCACTGTAACCGAAGCTATTGCTGCGTAAGTTCCCTCCCCCTCTTCCCATTCCTCTCAACTAAACTAACACCATCCCAGCGCAAACCAAGCCTTCTCCTACGGCTGGGGTGTCTTCGTCTCGCACCGTTCAGGCGAAACCATCGATGATTTCATCGCCGATCTAACCGTCGGTCTACGCACCGGTCATCTCAAGACAGGAGCTCCGTGTAGAGGCGAGCGAGTGGCGAAGTATAATCGTCTAATGGACATTGAGGATGAACTGAAGGCGAAGGGAGAGGAGTTTACGTATGCAGGCGCAGATTTTAGGACATGTCATGGGACGAGCGAGGATCCAAGAGTGCCGTTGAATGTTTATGGTTACTAGATAAACGAAGGGAGGAGGAATTGGAGAAACAAGTGTGGATTCTTGTATGTTACTCGAGGTCTTACTGTCGAAATATTTTGAAAGATTTTTTATTTACTGAAATATATCATTTCACGATAGCCCAAGTAGCAGATATTGTTTTATCCGCAATACCACCACACCCGTCCGTGTCTTAACATCAAGCATGCGTAGAGTAGTGGTAGCAATTCACATCATTTCTTTTTCTTTAGTGTTTCAAGTTTATCCTTTCTAACATACAGATATTCATTGTCTGATCGCCAAAAACAGAGGATAACAATTCCTATACCGAGCAATTGCTTCAACTCGTCATCTCACTCCTTGTCATCCACCTGAAAGCATTCTCTGGTCCATCCAAATCTCTTATTCATTCGGTTTTCTATTCCTTGCAGCAAAAACTGCTTCATTTTTGCATCAGGATGTTGTTTGCGAACATTTAAGGTCCAGGGGCGCTCCGGTTATAGGATATCACTGATGAGCCACTACGTTGCTTAATAAACTACGACGGGAGTTGAGAAACCTCACATCCTCGGGTTTGGAACATTTCGTAGACTTATGGTTGCGAAGAAGGATGCCGAATGGAGAGATGAAAGCACCTCCGTACTCTTCATGTGACCGGCACTCAGCAGTAACGGAATTCCACGCATAAAAAGATGCCCAGTTCTCACTGCACAGCCCCTTCCCCTCTCCGGCACCACGACTTCAGCTGCAAGCACGTACCCAATCAATCCCGCACCCAACAGTCCGAAACCTCAATCATATAGACCACGATGATAATACTCCGAAAACCTCGACTCGCAACATAATCTAAAAGCGCTATGCATAAGATTAGTAGGCTGGTCTCTCATATACCCCTTGATTAATACGTAGCGCTGCAATATGCGGGCAGAATGTGGGGTAACTCGTGAGATTGAATGGGGCGCATAAGCGAGATATGAACAGGATCAGGATTTAGAAAAGAAGGTGAGGGAAAATTGTGTGTTTTATAGGAACTAATATTAATAGGTGGGAATAATCGTTATGCAACGCGAGGATGAAGAAGAGGTGTGTGTGGCTGGTGATATTCGGTGGCGGTGAGATGGCGGGGTGGCTGACCTACACATGAAGATATAATTATCTTAATATACTATCAATAGTCCGGATCATATAACTTACGTGAACTCTAATATCAATTTGCGCGCTGGTTGTAGGCTATCGAAGGATCAGAGACCGGGATGAGCGATAATTATGCGGTACGCGGCGTTTATGGGCGTGATAGAGCTTGTGTGATAATGTTGCGATGTTGCTATGACCAGCGCTTGTACCTGACGAAGTGGGGACACGAGGCTTAGATAGTAGCAGCAGAGTCATGACATATGAAGTTCTTATTAATAAGGAGTAATAAAGTTTCTGGCTGTCTGAAAGATCCAACCTGGTTGGTCAAACCGAGAAGTATTGAATCTGCAGGTCCGGGAGGGAGTTCACTTCTATGATATCAAAAGTTATATACATTTTCTCGACTTGCAACAAAAGGCAGTGTCATTGCGAAAACCAATAACGTATATCAGTTTCTGCCCAAGTCAAGAAGTATCCTCCAAGCCTCTTGAATACACCGCTTCGCTTGGACCCCTATTCTAATAATCGAAGCTGAAAATAGTTGGTGCTATTATTAAGAACATATACTTAGCTCAGTATATAAGAATATGAAAAAACTGTATGCTATAACCTAAGAGCATTATTTGAGCCTTGGTTTTTGCTATCAGTGGACCGGAGCTTCGTGTATTCACCGGAGAGATTTGCAAGCTTCGCTCGGTCGTAATCGAAGCATTTGGATCAATCGGCGGGGCTCCGCTACGCTATACGCATCCTTCTCATGCTTAAGAAACATAGAAAACTCCAATTAACACAGGGTTTGATGAATTGGTTCTCCAAGAATCCAGACATCGTAGTCGCTATCGTGAGTAGGTAGTCACTCCGCGGACAACAGGGGCGAAAGTCAAGAAGTGAATCAACGATACGGACATAGGCGTGGTAAGAATCGTGAAATGAACAAGTAAATAAACAATGAGAAGAACTGTGAGTAAATAGTAACCTTCAGCGCTTGCCGTCGCATTTTAATGAAGATGCCTCAAAATTGGTGGCTTTTCAATCCAACAGTGTAAAGCCCAAATAGAAGCCTCTGCAGTATCAACACCGGCTGCGCAGATTGACCACTGGTACAGGAATATTAATAGCTCAAAACCCCATGAAAACTCCTCCTGCGTAATAATGTGGCCAAAGTTGACGGCTGCTAGGACCAACAGGTTTGGATTCCACGGGCAGTGTTTCCAGTTGTATTACTTCCGTATTACCTCCGGTATTTCAAGACCTAATAAATACCTTGGTACTTCTGAAGACATACTTTACAATACAATTTAGAAAAGGCATTTTTCAAGAGATACTATTACAATATAAATAATACCGCAGTAATACTGCCAGGATAAATATATGCACGGAGACAGGTCCGGAATAATAAAATAATAGCCTAAAAGCGGTAATATCTGGTTAAATAGTAACGCTATTTAGAGCAAGAAAACAGGCTATAAAAAAGAGGAAAGAGACGAAAAGTAAAGTAAACTAGATATTAAAATTAAGTATTATTACGATATCGTCGAAATAAAAGGTAAGGTTTAACCTATTACATAAAGTATTAGTATATAAAGTATAATTTTGAGATATATTTAATACTTCCGTATTACTTTCAAACACGAGGTATTGTAGATTGCGTATTTATACTTTTGAATACTATATTATGAAGGTAAAGTATGTATAATATCGGAAGTATACAACACCGGTAATACTACTGGAAACACTGTCCACGGGTTGGGCTTGTTGTTCCCATTCCAGCTTTCAACACTTTGAATATCCTTGTAGAAGACAAGTTATACGAGCATACTGCAGATTCAATTGAAAAAAAACTCGTCCAAGAAGTAGGATGAAAGTTATTGATGGTGTAAGATGGACTGTAAAATAGTCTCCAGATACGGATCCTGGGAACCTCCTTCTTGCAGTTTATAAAATCGATAGAGAATATAGAACGAAAATCCGCAGACCAATTTTTGTCAGAGATAGAAGAACGAAATGTTTCAAGTAATTACCTGTCCCTCACATAAAATATACTTCCCTTCAGAGCAACCAATCCTCCCCCGTCCTCACGGCCTAATTACAAGAAGATCTGCGACGAAGGATTCAAAGTCCGCTATGAAATCGCCGGTAAAGAATGTGTCTAAAGAATGTGTCAACAAGTTCCTCGCAAACAGCTGTTCAGAATCCTTTCGCCCAATGTAAGAGCCCGCTGAAGCATGTTGGGGCTTAGGTTAGACTCGACCGGGGCCGGGGAAGAAGCATTGTTCACTTCTCAATATCGCCCTACTTTATACAATAAATCAACGGAATTGGAAATTATAAGAGAGGAAATATGAATAACAGGGCGAGTGAAGTTGAGATCAGGGGGACTTTGCTTCAGGCTGCAATATATTGCGGTATGCCTGCTGTAATTGAGGCGTTCAAATTTACTGAGAAAGTGACCAGTGGCAAGAAAACCGATAAGAGGTATCAAGACTTATGAGTACCGGAATGCGTAATTTGCTCAGTATCAGTCCAAGTGAAGCTCGCGAGACCCCACACCAACACAACCCCACCACATTAAGCCCAGTCCTTCCTTACCCTCTCTCATTTTCATTGGATCTGCCGCCTAGACTCCTATTAATAACGATTGATTATCAAATTTTGGAAAGAATTATAGTACTTTCACGGGCATATGTGAAATCTCCAACTACATGGGACTGTTGAGCAAGTGAATCGTTTTCTATGGCCCGACTCTGGACACATTTTAATATCATACAGTAATTGCTTTAAATACTCAGTAATTCCCACAAAGCTAAACAATAAATTAAGAGAACTCCAGTGGATCCGAGGTTCTATTCTTAGGCATTATGTTGCTTTTGGTACACTCTGTCGATACGCTTGACCGTTCCAAATGCAAGTTGCAATAATCTTTATGCACTGCAAGAATATTTTGCCTAGATTTTGGGGAAATTTCTTCTATTGTCCGCTGTCAGCTTTCTTTTCACGTCTGCTGTCGCTAGAATACCGGTTTGTTTATATTTTCTCTTGAATTCAAGAGGACTTCCTCAAAAAGGCCAGATTATCCAATCTAATGGAGTTCCTCCTCTCTTTAGAATCCGAAGAGGCCATCTTTGTGCCGTGCCGTGCCGCAATAGTAAAACATGTGCGGGGAAAAGGGTTTTAAAAAGTCCACCTAAAAATTCGGGGTGATTCAAATCCTAGAGAAATTGAGACGTCCCAGATAGCTAAGAATTTGTCCGGTCAATATAATATAGCCCCCGACGAAAGGGGAAAACCAATTTGGTTTGGTGGCATTTTTGAGATTGATCTACAAAGCTCTTCGAAGTTGAGGCCAGATAGGATTTGAACTAAGCGAGAAGTTGGAGGGTGATCAAGAGCCTCCTCTCTCAGGTTGCATACTTCGGGCAAGAAAAAAGCTGCGCTTTCCAGGACTTAGCAGCTTCAATCATACCTAAAATGCTTTCTCTCAACTTTTAGAGCCACGCTGTCGTCTATGACTAGTACAAGGACAAATATTCATGGATCTGCCTGGGTTTTCACAAGCGTTTTGAAGTTACGAGGTTAGCAACGACTTAGCGATACCCCTGAATCTAGCTGATTCCACACACCGTCTTGCTGCTCAACGGCGCCAGGAACTCTCTCTAATCATCTTATATCCCCCGTTCTTGGGCCAGCAATATCCAACCTTAGAACTTAGTAACCCCAACCTCATCTTACGGCGCTTAGCAGTACCCAAATTGATGCCATAAATGACTAAGAAGAATTCTTCGCGGTCGACGCTATATTATTAGCTGTATCTCCCCAGATCCAGAGGGTCTCAAATCATGCATCATCAATAACTCTTCCAATCCACTCTAGCTGCCATGTCCTGTCTTAGGGACAGTGCAAGCCAATGACTGGCAGATGGGATCTTCCTCCAACGCGTACTCTCTTGTCGCGCCACAGAATTTCCGCAAGATGAGTTACATTTGGGACACCTCTAGTCCTAGAGAGGATATCTTAATTGAAGATTTTCGGTTTCTGTGTTTTAGGAAGTCGCCATAGGATTAGATACACAGCGATTTAGCTTGGACCGCACGCTGTACTGTACTTCCAGGCATATCTTAACGAATTAATGGAGTCCATTCAGGTCAATAAAGTGAATATTATTGGGACTCTCGCAACGTCATACATTGACAATAACAGGTTTGAGTGACCGAACCATTTGAATATATATATATCATGCAACAACTTGTTAATTGGAGTTGTCTTAATTTGCAGAGAACGTACAGTACACGCGAAACATCCTTAAATACGTGGATTTCTATCAAAGGCGTGCTGTGAAATCTTAAATGGCTTGCGGCTTGCTCTTAACGTTACTCTCAATCGTGAACTCGTCAAATTACGATGTGTGACTGCTTATAAAGCAGGTACAGTATTCCAAGTAGGGCTTCTGCCGTTTGAAATGCCTTGGCTAGTACCCCGCTTAACTTATTCCAAAATTGGAGCTTAAAAGGTAAGAATGGCAAGCAAGATCTCCAGCCTTAATTCCTATTCACGAACGACTTTTGTGAACATCAGTACTAAATCACAGCGGCAAACCCCCCATGTACAGTACAAGCTCGGATTCAGTTAGTGTGGTAACGACTGACAATCACAAACCTTGGAGCTACCGAGATGGTGCGCCTGGCTTCTTGAATTCTGTAGAAATTCAAGAAGTAGAGTATAAAACGAAGCAACGAAATCAGGGATCGAATCAACGCTTTCAAATGGGGGAAGAAATTTACCGGTGTTTATGGAGGAAATGGCAAGAATGTGGGGTTTATTGGGGGGACTGCTGGTTCTGGTACTACTTCAAAGATTTCCGTGAACGGCTGCTTGCTGATTATTCAAGGTAATTTCTAGCAGTCTTTTACTACAATCAAAAGAGCCTCTATTTAAACGCTACATCGGTATGTATAGCACCACACTTACGCTGGGTCCATTACCATCTCCCGTATCCGAATTTATATACCACATAACGACCACTCTCGTAAAAACAGAAAGCTTGTCCGGCTCCGAACAAATCAAAGCTTTTGTTGACCTCCCTGCTGAGAAATTGGTAACTCTCATCCCACCGAAACTGCGGTTACTCCCAATTGTAGACAATGATATGGTCGCCGGAGCCCCGACGGGCCGACGTGCAACCAAATGGCTAGCAAACCAAAGCCGGACTTTTACCTTCCAGGAAGAAACTGGTTTAAAGATCTTCTGATGGGCGATTATTAATTTGATATTTGTGTATCCCTCCACTTTTAAATCTGGCTTACTCAACCCCGCCAGAAGGACTCCGTCTTGGGATTCATGTTCGGCCCACGAGCCAAAGGCACAGCAGCCCGTTCTGCGCCTCCACTGCTGAGATCCTCTCCTGTCACTTCAATGCCCATTTTAAAATCCCAGGAGCATACTTTTTCATTCCCGATCTCCCGGACAAGATCACACTCCACCACATCCTTCGGATTCGCAACCGAGATTTTCTTCTTCGCCTCCCCTACCACCAATTTCACCCAAGGCCGGCCCAGAGTTACCTACGTCTATCATTTTAATGAAGATGGTCAATGGGAAAATAATTTGGGTTAGAAGTTTTAGCGGGGGCTTGAATGAACTTTATGAGTAGAAGTGGCTGATTCAGACTAGTGAGCTCAAGAATCAAAATAGGTGCTGGCAACGCATAGCAGGTAAGAAACGAGCTGCCTGACTCTGCTTGACAGAAGTTTTGAATTGCGAAGAAACTAGCAAGTTTGCACCAATAGCAGCCTCACCACCAGTGACTTGAATATCTCAGCCCTCGCTCCCCATCCTCCCGCCAGTCAAGCTCTGCTTTGTACGTTTTACATGTGAGTGCAAATAACGATCCTCCCTTTGGCATCCTTCAAGTTCTCATCTTCCTCATCGAAATACTCATCAGGTTGAAGAACCGGCACCACCGCTTCTTTCTGCTCCTCGGGAGATAAGCTTTCAAATTTATCCTTGCAACTCCGTGATGAATTTATGGTCGACTTCGGCTCCTGCTTGGTGCCTTCGTTCACATGTTGTGTCTCCGCCGCTCTTTGCGCGAAACTTCTGTACATCAGACATTAACATCTGCCTGCTAGGCTCTCACAGTATTTGCACCGTTTGAGACTACTACCGGTCTTTGGTGTACTGGCAGCCTGTGGGGTCTTTAGATTCTGCATCGTTGGGCTTTTATTTTTGGGTTTGCTGGGTTCAAAGTAATATCTTTCGGGGTGCAAACAGAGCGAATCTTGTCCCAGAGGATACAATATTTATACATATCTGGAAATTCAAGGTTGAGTGAACCAGTTCTATTCACTGGCAATACTTGAAAACTCTAGGGAATCATCATTTCCTGGCTCTGATTCAAAGGTACTGGGTTCTTGGCCCTTGCCTTCCTGTTTTGCTTCGTAGGCAGCAAAAAGGCAAGATTATATATGCTCAGGGATTATCCCAACTACTTATATGTGTTCATCCATTACATCATTTCTTCACTTTCCTTTGCAAAACGCCTGCAAGTTCACTTACATAACTTTTCAACTTGTCCTTGATATCTTGTCTTTCCACGCTATTCTTGCCATCCCTGTCTTCCACTACTTTATTTTGCGCTTTACAATAAGGTGACTTCTCTCCTAACTAATAAAAACTTTCAAGTCTTTTAAAACAATTTCATTAGTATAATTGTAAGCTTTCGCTTCTTCCGATCATAAAATTTCTTTTATTTTTATTCAATAGTTTTCTGGTTATCTCAAGAGGTACTTTTTTTTAACTGATTTTAAGCGAATTTTAATATAAACGAGGTTTCTTAATTTTTACTATATTTCTCTTTACTTTATTTATAAATAGTATAGTTCAGCAGTATTTATAATATTACTCGAATTAAAAGATCCTCTAGCTTAGATTCTAGTAAAATATAGTAGGGATACCTAAATTCTTTACGTGTTCTCAGTAAGTTTTGGTGTAAAAAGGGCAAATGGCTGAGACTTATGTCCTGGTACTATAGTCCACTGCCAAAATATCTTTTTCTTCATTGAGAAATAGTCTTTTGTCGATTTCAGTTAACTTTGGCTTCGCATCGTCCTTCTCCTTCCCTTCCTGATGGTCTTCGGTGTGGTATCATCCCAGCCCACCAGCTCCTTCCCCTCGTCGGAGACCAAATCTTCAGACTCTTCTCTTGTAGTTGATTCTAGCTAATTTTTAAAGTCCTGGTTCTTTGCTACTCCAAGTATAAATTATATTAAATTGAGTCAAAAGGAAATTGTAAGTAGCAAAATTCAAGAACCCATTCACAATCCCTTTGAAGTTGCTAAATTATTTCATATAATCAGGATTTCGGAGTTTAAAACAGGCTTAAAATTTGTTGAACACTGTATTTCTCCGCAGAGAATTGGCCAGTTTAGCCACCTGGTATGCAAAACGGACTAGACTAAGAATGGTGAGAGCAGTGGCGTGCATGCTCAAGAGTAGTCGGCCGTTTAAGGTGGGATTATGCGTAAATAGTATGGGGAAGCGTGAGCATGAGCCGAAGATGTGGGATAATCTTGTGGGTAGATTTTCGACGCATGAAAATGGGATTGAGAAGATCAGTAGTAAGATTAATGGAATGAGGGGTTAGAATGGAAATGGTGTTGCGAATGGAACTAAGAGTGGAAGTGCATAGAGGAGGGAGATGGGGGACAGGTAGCGAGGAGATGACTGTGAAAGGAAATGTGTACAGTGCATTGGAGTTGCTGATAGCTTGCTTGAAATTGAGGACTTGTAATTTAACTTCAAGCATATGAGCACTTGCCTTCAAAATTTGTTTTGCAAGAGTACCACCCTTGAATATAGGAACAGTGTCAAGCAGGTTTAGAATCGTATTGATTCTACTATATAGTAGCTCAATAAAACCACTCGCGTCTATAGAAACGGCATGCACAAACCACATGCCCCTCCCGCTTCTTCCTTTGTCTGACCCAACCCACCGTCTATACGCGAACGCCATTCCCTATAATCTCAAAAAGGACTCATCGGATCTCTATATGCATGCTCACCACAATCCAATGCATCATATTATCTTCTTCTAAGCCGTTACAGAAAAAGGAAATCTTTTGTTGATGTGGAAGGGAATCAAGATACCATTATATGTATTTGAATGAAGGACTCTAGGACTCGTCGTCGGTGTCTGGGGGGTGAGGGGTGCCCTTGGGAGAGTTGAGCCTGGTGTTTATGTTAGTAGTGCAAGAAGGGAAAACTGGGTGGCGCTCAACGTACCACTCAATATGTCTCAATCGTCTCCTAACGTCCGCGTCCTTCAATTCCTTCTTCGTCTTCTTCTTCTTCTTCTTAGATCTGAAGGCCATATCCCCATTATCCTCAGCTCCACTGTTGACCGCGCTGGCATTAGCGCTGCTAACAACGCTGCTCGCGACACTGGAGTTGAATCCGCTTCCTGGTCTGCTGTGGTCCTCGAATCTATCGGCGGCGACGGCGAGGTAGCCCTTGTGGGTAACGCGACCATCAGCAACATGCCATTGTTCGGGACAGAGAGCGCCGACAAACTCTTCGTTATGGGAAATCATGACGACTCCACCCTTGTAGTCACGAATGGCGACAGCCAGACCTCCGAGAGAGTCACGATCCAAGAAATTGGTAGGTTCGTCCAAGACCAACAAATGGGGGTTGTTCCACATGGCACCAGCTAGCACAACCTTGACCTTCTGTCCTCCGGAGAGACCAGAGATCTCGTTGTGGTTGGCGATCTCGGGATCGAGACCCAAATCCTCGAAATGCTTGGAGATGACCTTGGGGCTCAACTCTCTGAAACCAAGACCTTCACGTGAAGCCTCGTGATCGTCGAATTCTTGGATGAGCTTATTGAATCCAAGGGAAACCAAAGTCTCGCGGGATATCTGAGAGTTGTACTTGGGGAGCATGCCAACCCACTTGATTTCGTATTGGAAAGTCTTCTTGTACTTTTGACGACCCATAATGGATTCGATGCGCTTGGCACCCATTCCATCTCCGAGATCAACCATCTTCTCCATCTGCGCCTTATCTTCGGGGGACAGAATACGAGTTTGCTTCATGTGAACCTCGCGATCGTCACCGTTGGCGTAACGCCATTGGAGATATTGGTTGGGAGTCTTCTCCAAGTGCATTTCGACGTGCTCGAGGGCGTGTTGCTTGATATAACCGATACGCAAGTTGGGATGCTTCTCAACACGTCCAGTAGTAGGAATGGTCTCGCCAGTGAGGAGCTTGATCAAGGTGGACTTCCCAGCTCCGTTTCCTCCGATGATGGCGGTTCGGGATGACAATGTCAACTGGCAAGAAACATCGTGGAGAGATGGCTTGTTAGAACCCGGATAAGTGTAGGAGCAGTTAGTCATTCGGAGAATGGCTCTAGTTTGCGACTTGACACCAGTCAATATTCCTGGGGTAGGGAATTTGAACTGAACAAGAGAAGCAGAGAGTGTGTAGTAACTCTTAGCTTCGGGCTTTTGTGCGACGAAAGCAGCCAAGTTACCCCTGTAAGACTTCAACTTCTTTCCAGGCTCGTAGTGGTAGATGTCTGTGCAGACTTCATCCAAGAAACTGGAGTCGTGGGAAACGATCAAACTGGTAATCTCAGTGTGAGCCTTGAGGTATTCTTGCAGCCACCTGACATTGGCAACATCCAAATGATTAGTAGGTTCATCGAGAAGAAGGACATCAGCCTTCATCAACATAGCTCTAGCCAAAGCCAACTTCATCTTCCATCCGCCAGAGAGAGATCCGACCATCTCGGATTGACGTCCCTGGGGACCAGCAGTGAAACCGACCTCGGCCAAAACCTCAGATATACGTTCGATACTTGCTTTGCCAACCTCAGGATCCTTAGCAACGAACTCCAAAATGCTGATATCGGCATCCTCTCCTTGGTTGTGCTCGACGAAACAGGTTCGGAGGACATCTTGGGGTGGGAAGCCTTCAAGCTTGCCATTGGCGATACTGCGCATGAGAGTGGACTTTCCGGCTCCGTTTCTACCGCAGAGACCATACCTGTGACCCTTCAAGAGACGAAGGTTGGTGTGAGAGAGTAAAAGCATACCACCATAGGCGAGAGAAAAGTCCGCGTTGACAATCTCAACCTCTCCATCCTCAACCTCAATAGGTTGTCCAAACTTTCGGTGATCCTCGTCAACATAGAACTTCTCAACAGCAGCTCCAATAATCTCTGCGGATCCAGACTCCTTCATGATGTGTGTTAGATATGGGACAATCCGTGCGGAAATGCGGGCGGTTTGACGGTGGTTGACGTCCTCAGCAACCATTGAGCAAACATATGGTCTGGCAAGCTTGAAAATGTCCAAGTCGCCACCAAGGCCACCAGCCTTCTTAATCTCGGCCTCGAGAATCTTAGCGATGTCCTCAAAAGTAGTTCTTGCAATAGCACCCTCAGCAATAACCCCGTCATCTTCACCCATGGCCTTGTTGATCGTAGCTACAGCTCGGGCAGCCATTTCTCGAACCTCTGGCAATGAAGCGCGATCTTCAACACCCTTAACACCAGGCTTCAATCTTGGCAAGAAAGTTCTAGCCTCGATTGGATCGTGGACAAGTTTTGTCAAATTCTCCACAACTACAACTGTTTGTCTGAGAACTTCCTGAGCGGTCGCAGGGGTATTGAGGGATCTCTCCAACAGGGGAGTGAGAAGGGCGAGCACTGGCGAGGTGACGATGGCAACGAAGGTTGTCTGGGAGAGGGCGTGAATGGCCTTTTGCAGAGTCTCGGTAGAAGGGTTTTGCATCGTGGCGATCAAAAGGGGAATTCTTGGAGCGACATCGTCGTTGGAAAGCAGGGTGGTCAAGGAGGTCATAGTAGCAACGGCTTGCTTCTCAACCTCACCCTTCAAATCATGCATACCAGCTTCGACAATTGGGATCAATCCAGCCAATTTGGTGCCCATGGCTTCACGGAGAATATCCTTGTTGTTGGCCTCCTCCTTGCTGCTGCCGACTTCCATCTTTGCCTTATCTGCCATTTTTTGCAATAATTTGTAACCTCCAACAGTTCCTTGCCATTTTCCAGATCGCTTTGCGAGGTAGGTACAGAGAACAGGGAGAAGTCCAACAATGAGAGCCTCAGAGCTCAAGTTCTTGAATAACTCATCCAAGCCATATTGCGCTGCTTCGCGAACGACAGCACCTTTGTCTGACAGGGCATCAAGGGCGCATGCAACCATGCCTCCATCTTGCACCAAGAGGACGACTTCGGAGATTTTCTGTTGGGGTGGAATGCGCTCGAAGATAGCACCGAGGAGGTTTTGTGCACTCTCTCGTCTTGTTCCACTCTTCTTATCGGCGGCGGCCTTTTTGATTTCTGTGAGGATACCGTATTGCGTCAGACCGCGGAAGCCGACCGAGTTTAATAGGAGATCGCAAAGGGAGTAGGATGCTGAGATAGAGGCGTCGGAGGTTGGAGCAGTGAAGATAGTCTCGAGGAATCCAGAGATCTCTGCCTGAGTAGGGGCAGGGCCATCAGATTTCGCAATCATGGTGGGCGGTTGGCGAGGAGGCGATACGTGGTGGGGCATTCTTGAGCGAGAAACCCTCTGGGAAATAGGGATGTACGAATCGCAGATCAAACCATGCGATATCGTAGGTAATATTTATTCGCAAGTATTCGATTGTAATTTGGAGAAATTTGCGGAAGATTGGAAACGGTGTCTTCTTGTCCAGAAACGTGGCCGAGGCACTGGATGCGATTGTAAACTTCGAAGAACTTTTTGGGTGAGTGGAGATTTTGAGGTGGGAATTTATCTGAACGAATAGATACACAGAAACAATGGTAGACTGAAGGTATTCGAAGTCTCTGCCGCGGGTGGCATAAGACGGAGGTGGTTGAGGAGGAGGAACAGAAGTGAATGAAGTTGGTTGCGGAAAAGATGATGGTGGAGGGGAGCGAGGAGGGCTGAGCTGAGCAGAACTTTTTTTATCGGGAAGTGGGTCAGCACGACCAACTGCTTGCGGCCTAGCGTGGCGAGAGAAATATGAAGCCCGGTACGGTAACTCTAACAAATGCAATTATAATAAATGCAATTGTCCAATGACCAGCGCAAATTACATTTTATTATCTTATCTTGACAAGCAACCCTCATCTCCTATTTTTCTACACTCATCCTTATTCTCAAAATTCTGGTGGCTATTGAAAATAGGTAGGTAATGTAAGAGCTCCGCCCGCTCCGCCCGCTCCGGGTTTTCTGCCATTTCCGTCCTTTCCGTCATTTCCCCCACCGCTCCCAGTCGCGGGGTCCTCCTTGACCCTTCGATAACCCTTATCTCAAGATACTGTACTGTATCACCTGATGCATGCAGAATGCAGACATCACATCCAACTTGGCATTGAGATCTGCCTCAAATATGCGAATTCTAATATCGATATATCCACTTATTCAATTTTCAACTCCCCTTTCGCAAGTCTTCCGTTTATCTTGTATCTCTTACCTTGTTGCTTGCAGCACGTGGGGTCTCACTAGTATCTTTGCGGACATGCATACATTTACAGTACTGTGCAAACCGCCCAGCCTCAGTCTCACATTCCGTCATCGGCTGGCTTGTCAGAAAATTTCTGGAGTCATCCCGAATCCCGGAATAACGGCAGAAATCAATGTCGCAGTTGTTGGTATTGTAGTATTGCATATTATCTCTCTTTATTTTTCTCCTCAATTCCTTTCCGTCAATTGCAATCATGACCAAACCAAGCAATTCAACAAGAAGTACCAAACCCCGAGAAGATGCCCTCCCAACAACAGAGAGCTCGCCCTCCGGTGGATTGTCAATTACACAACCCAAGAATAGCGGTTTACAAGGTGTATTAAGCTATCTCAAATCCGAAATCACTCTCGAACACGCAGACATTCCCATCATAGCCTGCTGCTTGGTATCCGGTCTCTGCGACAGCAGCGCCTATAATGCCTGGACCTGCTTCGTCTCTATGCAAACAGGTCAGTCTCTTGCGCCGCAAGTCAACAAACCTAACATTGTACAGGAAATACAATTTTCCTTGCTCTTGGAGCTTCAGGTCAGCCCAGAGCCCATCCTGATGGCTGGCTCAAATCCCTCGTCTCGATTACCTTCTTCTTGATCGGTTGCTTCTGCTTCGCGTTCACGCGACTCATTTCCCCCAAAGCGCGCGGAACCCTCACAACGTCTTTTTTGCTCCAAAGTCTTTGCATATGCGTCGCAGCAGCGTTAGTACAAAAACACGTGGTTCCTGAACCCACTGGTGTAGTTCTTCAGGAAGTGGGCTTCAGACCAATCGAGTTACTCCCGCTGGGATTTCTCGCGTTCCAATCCGGAGGGCAAATCGTCACATCAAGACTACTGGGTTTCAACGAGGTTCCTACAACGGTATTGACAAGTGTATACTGTGACTTGGCGAGTGATCCGAAGATTCTTGCCAAGGACAATGTGAAGAGAAATCGGAGAGTTGCGGCTGTTTTGGCAATTTTGTTGGGGGGTATTGCTGGCGGGTGGATTAGTAGGAGTAGTGCTGGACTTTCGGCTACGCTTTGGCTAGCTGCGGTAATTAAGATGGCTATTGCTGTTGGTTGGTCGGTATGGAAGCCAAAGCCCGCGATACAGCTGTGAGCGATCTAGATAACAACTATGGCCTCAAAACGAACTCAACAGTAAGCAAGAAACAAAACCAAGCAGGGCAAGAGCAGGAGATATTATACCAAAAAAGCACAACAGTTCACAGTCGAAACTAAGAGTATTGGGGAAGAAGGCCCGGAGAGAAGTAGCGATTTACGAGTTCACAGATGAATAGAGGGCACGATATTTGCCCGGTAATTATGTATTTTATATGTCTTGATCAATGTATATCAGGGCCCACCCCAATCTTTTACCCAACTCTCCCTTGCTTACTCACCCAGATTATAAGAGCACCCTTGCCTTCCACTCGGACTCGGAGATCTCAGACTCAGAACCCTCAGCGTTTTCAGAGTCTACAGAATCCTCAAAACTCCCATATCCTTCGAACCGCTCAGAGTCTTCGAGGAACTCTGAGTTCTCGGAGCACTTAGAAGGCTCTGGAATCACCTCCAGTGCGCACGCCTCCTGCTCAAGATCGAAATCAAACAGCACCGAGCCCTCCACCTCTTCCTCGTGATTCCCATATTCCTCGAATCGCTCAGAGTCTTCGAGGAACTCTGGGTTCTCGGAACACTTAGAAGGCTCTGGAATCACCTCCAACGCGCGCTCCTCTTGCTCATACAGCACCGACCCCTCCACCTCTTCCTCGTGATTGAACAACATTTCCTCCCTCTCAACATCAAACCCATGCCTCCTCTGACCGAAATAAAACCCCGGATCATAAACCGCCCACGTCTGCCTCACATCCACCTGATCCTCTCTTCGTCCAGACAGCGCCGTCTCATTATCACCCATCGGTCTCTCGACCCTCTTCATCATCAACATGCCCTCATCTGGATCCTCGAAGCCAAATCGAAAAGCGGCAAGCCCCTCATCCACGATATCAGAACCAGAACCCAGCTCAAAACACGCACTCATCACCTCCTCCCTCGCCACCTCCAACGAACTCCTCATCAGCTCCAACGAATCTCTAGGTACGGGAGCTGGGGAATCGTCAAAATCCGTCCAGGACTCAAATTCGAACGGTTTGAAAAGATCTTCCCCTTCCATCTCCACACTCAACACCGCCACCTTATCACTCGGACTCCCGAGACTGGACTCTTCCACATTTGCGGAAGATTCGCAATCAGACTCAAACCCGAGTACTGAGACGTTAGGGCATGAATCTGGAGTCGACGGAAGCCCCGGTGTGTAGCACTGCGACCACGCCTCCACCAACCTGGTATGCCTATCCGTCGGCTTTGCTTCGGGCTCATGAACAACACTGCGGACCTCACCTCCCAGTTCGCCGTCGACAAACTCAAGCGTGGTTCTCAGATCCCGGAGCAAGTGCGCGTCTTCGAAGAACTCGATTCGGTCGGCCGCAGTGCCAGGCAGGACGCTAATTGGTCCCCCGTAGCCGTTTTTCTGGCGATAGCTATACACCAAGACTTCTCCGTCTGAGATGGTGAGGGATCTGGAAGCGAGGATACGCATGCAGGTGGAACAGAAACTCTCGGTGTATTCGAGGGAGTCGAAGGTTTTGCAGGGAGGGGTGGGGACGAGGCGGGAGAACAGGGAGCGGGGAGGGAAGGCGGAGGTGGCGGAGAGGGAGGGGGCGCAGGGAGTGGTGATTTTGGTGATGTGTTGGCAGTGGATGTGAGTGTGGTGGGTTGTGCGGCACATCGTTGCTGATTTCTTGTCGAGTCCTTGTTGTGAGGTACTAGGGATCGAGTTTGAGAATTCAGTGAAACAAAGCGATGGGATATCCAAACTGAAGTGACTGCACTGCAGATAGGATATTCCTGTTCTCATCAGAACTTCTTAACGACTCGAGCGAGAATTGTTCATATATACTCATCAGCAAGTTATTTACCATTCTTGTTCTTTGCCCTTGTTGCAAAACAAGAGCATAGTTCTACCCTTCATCTTGTTTTCTTAATTCTTGCTCTTTACCTTCTTTGTTGGCTATTGAGCTTTGGCATTGTGTCCTGTGTTGGGACACAGAATTAACTGACAAAGAGGGGAGAGAAAGAGATGCTTTTGTGTGTTGGCTTATCATGTATCGTTGTGAAAGTAATATATCAAAGAAAGGAGACTCAAGACTGGTATATATGTACGAACCATCGATTCCTTCGGGCTAGAAGATTGTCTTCCAAGACAGTGAGTGCGGATCTGATTGTCACGGGCACCAGCACTGATACATCTGGACCCAAGCGGCCTTCGATAGGAAGCCTATCTTCTGAGTTTGCCACAAAAGGGGTTCTCCAATCCTCGATCTTCTCGGGTTGGCTTGAGATAACGTTGGAGAGCAGAGTGATATAAATGAAAACTCCTCGAGGAACAAACCTTCTGTATCAAAGAGCCCGTTCATCCATTCCGCGTGGGTGATTTCCCTCTGCTTAAAACTCTCCACTTTTGCGGTTTCTGGAATTCTCTGTGGAGTGGTGCTGGAGGCTCCAAGGCTATTTCTTTTTTTATATCGGGGATATGATGGCTTGAGGGTATAAAGGGTTCAGATTTTCCCTCTTCTTCGGCACCTGGAACATAATGGCTCAATAGCGAAGGCAGATCTGACAATTTCTCTACTCCTCTGTCTGGTGCTGGGGTGTGCGGGGTGAGGCAAGTGGAGCTGGCACCGTCTCTTCCCCGATATTCTCAAGAGGGATCTTGAATGACGAACTAAATTGGAGTCAGGTTATTGATATCCTCCAAGTCTTCGTCATCCTCTGTATCCGAAAGGTGGCCTGAAGTTTCTGCATATGTCTCCGAGGAGCTGTCAAGATAGCACTGGAGAGTCAAACTAGCGCATGTGTACCCTGTTGGGAGAGTTTAGCTTCAAGATGTGCAATCTCCTTTAATATGTGGGAGGTGTCTTCCTTTATCGCAGCATTTCCAGCTCGCATCTCATCTGTGTCAGTCTTGATCTCCCGAGTTAGAGTTTTAGGAGACTTCTATCAGTAATCAAGGCTATACAAGCTTGCACGGAAACACCTACATGGTGATCAAACGCAGGGCCAGGTCCAATGCAGATTTGTGTGCCACAAGGCGTGAACTAAGCCTGTCCATATCATTTTTACCCTCGAGGGTCTACTTCACACCCCGCATTACCCCGCCCCCGCAATGTTTTTTAAAGATGTTTCTATATCCTCAAGAACTTTCTTGCAGCTCTGAGGGATCCTACAGATTTCTTTCAAGAGAGATGGTGAGAAGCCAGCATTACTTAACGTGGTAGCATCCTAGGATAACAGCTCCAGGACATTCTTGAAGGAAACCAGGAATAAGGAAAGCTAGCAGACGAGGCAGACCGCAGCCTTGTTAGCTGTAGGTGTACAAGTACTCGCTCAACGGGGCTGAAGACTTTGGCCGCGTCTAGGGTCGCTACAAACTGCTGATCAAAGTTCCTTGATGCTTGTCTTCAATGGGGCTGAACTTGTGGTACTGGTACATCAACCAAGCCCTTGGTTGGTCTCTAAACACTTGCAGATGATCATAGTTCTTGGGGATATAGTCGGACAGAGAAGAGTGGAGGATCGGGTCGGCCCCGGATTTTATAATGATAGGTGGGAGGGAAACCCACTTCAGCCCATATCTCCCGTACACTGACATCAACCCGCACTCTTCTCAAAGATGGACTTGAGAGTAAGTGAAGAAGGTGGAAGAGGTAGGGGATAAGGTTGTACTGAGGAGGTTTGAGGGGATTCCTCATCCGTTTATGCATATGAATGCTGCTTTGGATCAGGCGGGGGGGTTCAAAGAGGATACGATCAAGTATATGAAGGCTTGCCGATAGAAACATAACTTTGGCTTCCAAAACGTCAAACGTGCCTCGTTTGCACAGTTTCGAGCACAATCAATTGTCGTCGACTTTGAAAATCCCGGTTTTTCCTGTATACCAATTAGCACTCTCTGAAAAGTGAGGCGAACGAAGCCCACGCCCTTTTTCTGCGAAAGGGCGTCTCCCCTCTCTCCCTCTAATAAAGCAGCATCCTATCCCACAACCAAGCATATGATACCAGCCCTTCCCACTCACATTCTATTTCTCGTCACCGCAGCACCTCGACTGCAATTCGGACCCCGACATCTTCCTCTGCCGCCGCTCTTCAGACCTTCAGACCATCAAGTCGACGCCCGTTTTCAGTGAGTTGAGAACCCCGCTCTTGGATGCATGATGCTGATGCCCAACAGCCACAGAAACGAAAACATGAGCGACGAGTTACGGTCGATGGATGACCTTGTGGATTGGGCCGATTGGTTGCTTGACCAGCCGCCGGACCGGTAAGTTATAAAAAAAAAAAGACATACTCACAGAAAAAGGGCATCTTTGCCGCACGCCCAGGCAGGACTTCAATTGGCTCCGCCCGCCACCAAGCGCTTTGGAAGCACCTCATTCACGACTTGTCCTCAACCTTCCTATCCGCAACAAGCTACCGTGCAAGATATATTCCAAGATGAGGTTGAGATGCATTCACATGACTCACAAGAGATTGGAGACAACAAGAATGCCGAAACAGCAACCAAGGGCCTCTGGTTGGGAGAAACCGGCACGCGGAGCACGTAAGTGTTTCTTGATTGCAACTTGCAGCCAATACATGTCTAAAAAAAATAATAAAAATAGATCTCTGCAGCGCTTCATATATCCCGGCACGACCTGTGCTACTTGTAATGCCCCCCTTGATCTCTCCGAACAGGAACTTGGCATTGGAAAATTCAATGTGTTTTGTACGCTGAACAAGTCACCTGAGCATCACTGTGTCAAGTGTACTTGCAGTAGGACTTTCTTTCGAATCGAGGACCTCTATCAGCATGCTAAAAGCCAGCTCCATACACCTTTTCGTTGCCTTGTGCCGGGTTGCAATCAAAGATTTTCCCTTTTATGGATACAGGGCCATTTCACTCGTCTGCATCCCGAGGTCAATTTCAAATGTGCTGAGTGCAGTCTTGCTTTCAAGTCACGGAATGAGCTTAGCGATCATGGAGCCCAAACTCTACATGCAGCTTATGCTTGTCAGGTTCCAGGTTGTAATTCTACGGCAACGAGAATTGGGGAACTCAACCGACATCAGTTGACGCACAGAAGCGCAGTAAGGAGATTCCCCTGCCGCTTTTGCCGCAGGTATGTCTATTTATCTATTCTCTATGCTACATCTCTCGTGACACGCTCCATGGTCATAAAAACTGACTATTGCCTCCATCCAGATATCGAGGGGAGAAGGGCTTCAAACGCAAAGATCACCTCCACCAACACATTCGTAAGTATCATCATATTGAAGAAGCCACCGAAGAAGTCGCAGCAAGTACCGCTCCTACAAGCTTCTCTTGCACCTTCGAAGGGTGTGACAGAGTCGATATGAATGGATTCGACACCAAGGAAGCAATGAAAAGTCATCTGAAGCATGAGCACCCATCACCATTCCAGTGCTCTCACCGCGGCTGCCAGCGAGTTGGCACTAACGGATGGATGCGAATGACTGACATGTTGAAGCATGTGAAGAAGTTCCATGCTGAGCCGGAGGATGAAGGACCTTTTGAGGCAAAACCATTCGAGGAGATCGCGGAGGAGGGCTTCTTCTGATTCGATGCTACGTGGAGGTTTTCAGTCTTTTGGCTTGTCGCTTTCTTATTCACCGCGCCATATTTCTCTCGGATTTCGTTTCCTTGGGGATTTCTTTCCGTTTTCAACCACGTTTAACAGGCCACGATACGAGCAAGACGATTTTCTTTTTTTGCCCCTGATGGTTGCTGATCTTCTTCTGATTTCTTCTGGTTTCTTTTGGGGATTGAGTTTACGTCCTCGAATGACCTTCTACATACTGTCACTCTCGCTGCAATTACTCTAGAAATAATAGATATTTCTAGGACGCAAGCTTCGCTCTCCAATCTCATTTTCTAGCCATCTTGCGATACTAAGACTACCCCCCTTCCGGAAATACGACCTTCACAGCGCTCAACACCTTGCACTCGCTCTTATGGCCCTTCTCGGCCCATCCCTTAGCTTGACAATCCTACACAGACCATTAGCAAACTTCAACTTTTCACCTAATCGACTGTCATGCTGCGAGCACATACTTTATTACAATACCACACAGATTCGCAACCTCTACACTTTGACAAGCTCTTGGCATCTTTGCTCGTACCGCAAGCCTGACACCTCGTCATCCCTTCCTTCTCGCCCCCTCCTACCCTCAAAGCCTTTCCCCTCTCACTCATCTCAACCAATTTCTCCACACTACACGGAATAACCTATCACCTCAACATTAGCCCCATTCCCTACCCTTCATACCCCCGCTCTCCACCCATCTACCCACCTCAAATCCCCTCTCTTCCCCCCTCTCCCCCAACCAAACCTCCACAAACCCCCTCTTCTCCCCCACCACTCCCGTCTTCATCGCCCCACGAACCACAACCGTAACACCCTTCTTCAACCCATTCCCCTTGACATCGAACCCTCCTCCCTGGACATCATCCCGTCTGATCTCATCCGGAAGCTTCAGCGTCAGCGCGAACGAAGCACCCGAGACATCGAGAAGAATGAAAGTCGGAGAGGTAGACATCGTCATTTCCTGCTGAAGCGTGCCGATTAAAAAGTATGTCTGCGAGGAAGCAGAGGAAGCGAGGGTCGTGGAATCAGCGATGGGAAGTGCGGCGAATGGTGGGAAGCGGGCGGCGTTTTTGAAATCCGGGAATTGAGGCATGTTGAACGGAGTTCTCTATCTGTGTATCTGTGTTCGAAATAAAGGAATGAAATAGTTTCTCGTGAGTGAGAGTTCAGCTTGGTGTCGATGAGAAACTTCAGAGCTGCGTCGCGACTTCTTGGTTTGAGGTTTTTGACACATATCTGAAACGCCAGCTGAACTCGCATGGACGCTTCTCATTTTCGGAGGTGCTGGACTGTTTTTAATAACATGGGAGTTTTTTCGTTGGGAGAGGACCACTGAGCTACTATTATATCATCTCGTTTAAGCCTCGTTTTATCCCTGGTTGGAAATAAGGGGAGAGTTTTGGTCACGTGATATAACTTCAAACTCTGGTAGTGGCGCCCATTCTCCTACGGAAGAACCAAAATGACGGCTGAGGATCTGAGCTAATCATCGTAGTCGCTTGCTTAACCCTACTCCTGCCAGACCCACTGAGTGCCATCCCAATACTTGTACTTTTGCGCATGTTCATTCCACTCCCAGTCTGATGCTTGTTGGTGAGCAGGTATTTGAGCTCCTGATTGAGCAGAAGACGATGATTCCGCTTCAGTATTGGATGACATCGTTCGGAAAACATCGCACGATAACCGACTGAATATCATAATGTCGGCATGCAGACCTTGGGTATTTCATGGATCGAAATATCTGCGATATTCGTCTGCTACTGTAACAAGCTCCAAAATGGCAAAGCGTGCCTTTCGACCTCCTCGAGTCCCTCTAGCAAGCGATTCATCTTTAATCCTTAAATCTGACGTGCCAATTGAGGAAGAGATGATCCCTGATTACAACCATAAATTTTTCTATCCGGTGAATCCAGGGAACGTTTTTCATGACAGATATAAGACTGTGGCAAAGGTTGGATGGGGAACTTGTTCAACTGTATGGCTGGCTTGGGATCTTAATCTGTACGTGTCAAGATCCCTTAGATTTATTACTCCTTTAACACAATCACAGAGAGCGGCAGGCAGGCCGTTATGTCATTCTGAAGGTCAACAACTGCGACTTTTCCGATAAGGAGTCGGCGGAACATGAGTTGAAAATCTCTCAGCACCTAGCAGCGGCGAATCCTTCGCACAACGGCTTCCCACTCGTGAGAACCATCATTGACAGCTTCGAAGTCATAGGACCAGATGGAACACACATGTGTTTGGTCTATGAGCCAATGAGAGAATCCCTCCGACTATTTCGGCGACATTTCACGGACAGCAGACTTCCACTACCCCTTCTTAAGGGCTACTTGCAAATACTCTTGATGGGGCTCGATTACCTTCATTCGGAGTGTCAAATTATTCACACAGGCGAGTTTTGTTCTATTCTTAAAGCTATAGAATACAAGGCTTACTTAACTATTCAAGACCTCAAACTCGACAATATTTTAGTGGGATTCGAGGACCCGTCTGTGATTGAGGATTTTGTACAAGGACAAGCCGAAAATCCTATGGCTCGAAAAACCGTGAACGGTCGATCAATCTATCAATCACACAATGATTTTGGACCACTACGATCACTATATATTCTGCCAAAAATAGCAGACTTTGGCCTAGCACAGCGAGGAAATAGTTCGCAACCACATCTTCACCCTATTCAACCGGATCACTATCGTGCTCCAGAGGTTGTTCTCGGCACGGGATGGACATATAGTGCTGATATTTGGAACCTTGGCGTTCTAGTGCGTCCCTAATTATCATATACAAAATGGCGATGTTTCTAACAAGAGTATGATATAGATTTGGAATCTATTAGAGAACAAAGACTTGTTTACAAGTGTCCATTCAGTCGATGGGAAATACAATAGCAAAGCACATCTCGCAGAGATTATTGCGTTGCTAGGTCCTCCCCCTAGAAAACTCATTGATCAGGAGAGAGACAGACGCACATGGAAGTGGGGACCTGCTATTGAGAATACTGAAGACAAACTTTGCGACAGTGCTAGTACATATTATGGAGGGCCATTCTTTGACTCTAGAGGTAAGATCTAGGAAAAAGTCAAGTGCCACCACTAACTTATAACTTCAGGCGAGTTCATGCACAAGGACCTAGTTTCTAGCCATCTTCACTTAACGAACTCTGTTACTTCACTTCAAGGAAGTGAGAAGAATCTCTTTCTTGTCTTCGTACGCAAGATGCTACAATGGTTGCCCGAAGACAGAAAGACCGCTAGAGAGCTGCTCGAAGATCCATGGCTTAATGTGTAATATAAAGCGGTGAAGCTTTGTCTAGTTATATAGACTAGGTTGGATTATCCTTATAGCCGCTCATACTGGGGTAATTCGCAGTCTTTACACACATAACCAATAGTCCGGGCTGAGACCAGACCTTCATACATGTGTCGTTTTCCTTTGATTGAGGCGCTTCATGGGCCGGGTGGTGGAGGGAAGGGGGTTCTGACTGCTTGACCACTCTATCTTTCTTCGCCCATGGGGTCGTCGCCTTTTCTTGGTTTTTATCATGCGTAAATACTGTATTGGTTTGGATATGGGCAGTTCACAAAAGGGCAAGGCAGTTATTTGCCGCGAAACCCTTGCATCCATTCTCAAATAGTGCATGATATTTTGATGTGCATCGCAGGGTTCTTAATGGAGTATAACTTCTAGTTGTGTCATGTGACACCGAAATGGCTGGTTCCCAGTTCTGGTACCTGATACATCCCCGACGAGGCAATAGCCAGTATGCAAAGAGTCAGCGCTCTCACTGCGAACCCCCATCTATCATTTTGCCTGTCGCTGTAACTGGTTGAAAGTAATAATCCAGAGTTGGCCGAACCAATAGGCGAAGAAATGTTGCCTGATGGAGAGGCTGTCACGAGGATCGATGGAAGTTTCCATAGATATAAATTTGGCACTACTATGACCAACCACCATCATAGATACTGTACATCACTCATCTAGAAGAATGATTTGAGCTACTACCTAATTGCTATCCTTTCTCGTCTTCCCCCGCGTTCCACTTGAACAGTGTTCCTTGGATATTCCCTGAGGTTTTGCTGAGCCCATGGACTTGGGATTGCCTGCAACCTTCCGCTTTGGCCTTGACTCAGGTATACTCTTGAGTGAATCCGTAGAAGTAATCCCGGTCGAGGCTTTAGTGATGCTAGGTTCTGGCGGCTGTATCCGTTTGCTTCTGCGTGGAGGTACCCAATCAGTCTGGGTAGTGGTTCAGCAATATCTGGGCCAGAAGATAATGGTGGGTCACCGGAGGACACCTCTTGAGAAACGTTCGGCCGTCGCCGGGGTCCAGGCTTTCCGATGACTTTTGACACCTTTGATGGATGGACTGGGCCAAGAGATATGCTTGCCACTAGCTGAGTCTGTCCATCTTTATGGGACGGCTTTCTCTTGCTTAGTCGTGACGTTTGCCCCGTCGTAGGACGGAGAATCCGTTTACCTGTTTTGGGGCGAGGGAAATTTCGATGCAGAGGGAGAGCATTCGGCGTCGCTATTCTCTAGTCTAGCAGAATCAACGTCAGCAGATCCTTGCTAAGACGTACTCATAATGCCAGATGTTTGGCGATGATTTGACGCAACGGGAGAAGGGGACCCAAAAATTCGCCTAGGAGGAGCTTCTCCCGCTTCATGGCTGCCGTTCACCTCGATTACGTCCAGGAGCTTAGATATTCCGCAGAAAAGATGGAGATCCCGAAAATCTAAATTCCAGGCGCCCTGAAATATTCCACATACAATAGAGTTTCCAGAGGCTTATGAATACTCACGGCGAGCATGCGACACAGGCCCTGTGTCAATATTCCCGGTAAATTTGATCTTTAGAAGCTCTGCCAAATATCCAAATTGTCCTAGACATTCCGGCGCCCCTGGAACTTCAAGACTTCTCGAATTTTCAAGGGATCCCCAATCGTCAAATTTCTTCTGGTTTCTAAGATTCCAATTTTCTCACGTATCCAAGATTTCCAAAACGTTCACGATTCCCTCAATATTCCAGAGTTTCTGAATATTCAAGAGATTCTGAAAACTCAAGCGATCTTGAATATCCTTAGTACCTTATTTCAATAACCAACAACGGTCTGAATATTCATACAACCTAAGATAGTTATGCCCTCCTCGAATGTTCAGCTTGCTCCCTTAGTCCAAACTAACTCGAATATTACAGCAGAGTCGACCCACTTAATGGCCGAGAGATTCAAGATGATCTCAAAAGAGGACTATAGCAAGCAAGAGCCCCAAGTCTACCAAGGCTCGAGAGGAGTCCTCTTACATATTTGAGCCCATATTTCTTGGTACAGTACACAATTCTCAATCCCAGTGGTTCAGCACAAGATGTTGAGAGCCATCCGGCTTTATAAATGTGCAGTAATATTTCAGACATTGTACTGTAGGTGACTCCACGCTCCCTTTCTGTCCTCCCATGACTCAATACAATCCCAACTCCTCCCCATGAGCAAACCCAAAACATCATCCAATGCACTATAATCAAACACCTCAATAAATCTCCTCCTTCCTCAGACTACTTGGCTTCTTCCTCACGACTCCCATCCCCCACTCTCCCGTCCTTACCTGGCCGATCCTCTTACTCAAAGTCGAATACCCTCTGCCCAACCCCGCACTAGGTGTATGCTGCACTTGTTCCCAATCTGCCTGCTCTTCCCCGCCCCACTCGTTCAAGCTCTCACTTTCTTTCTCATGTCTAGAACCTATTCGTGAATCCAAGATACGCATTCGCTCCAGAGCACCCATCATAACCTCCCAGCTCTCGACTACGCCAACACTAGCTTTGGATCCGCAGTCGCAATCGCAGCCACCTGGACATAAGGTGTTGCCGTCGGCGTGGTATGCGGAGAGGCAGTGTTCGTGGGTAGCGCAGCCGCAGGAGAGGCAGGGCGTGAAGACTGCGCTGACGGGTTCCATGCAGACCGTGCAGCGGAGTTGCAGTTGAGTTATTTTGCAGCGCTCGCAGCGGCCTGCGGCACCTCCGGCTGTGCTGTTGATGAGCGGCTCAAGGCGAGATTCATGTTTGAGGCAATAGCCTGTTACATCAAGACCTTGCTCAAGAAGTGGTGATGGCATAGGGGAAACATCCTTCTTCCCGAGTATAATTGGAGATGAAGGTGATGCATCATGCCCGGATTTATGGGTATCGTTCGAGAGGATTGAAGCCGTGTAAAGTTTGTTTTCTGGGATATCGATGTCTGGGAAGTAATCTTTCAGGCCGTTGAATTTCAGGATTTCAAGTCGTGCCAGTGGGTGACCCCATACAAAGAGTAGCTCTGCATAAGTTCTGCGATAGCTCGTGTACAGAGCTGCATGGCTTGTATCCAGCAAAGATGTACTCATGCAGCCTTCATCGTCAAATGCATTCTGGTTCTCCATCGTCAGACTGATACCAGTGCATTCAGTCGGCCTGTAATTGACCCTGGTACTTTCGTCATCAGAGTAGGAAGACCTGACGGTTTCAGAATGCTCCTTCACGCTTCCAAGCACGGTTGTATTACCCCACGTAATTGCACTAGGCGCCAAGGAATTCAGCATATTCTCAACCGGGCTTGGACGCTTACGGCTGGGCAGAGGGTTTGGCGGTGAAGACGACGAAGTTGTCATAGAGAACGGACGAGAAAAGCTTGCAGCGAAGCTGGAAGCAAGACCCGAATTAGCACGTTTGAAGTTGCGCAGGTTATCAGGTGACGTTGAGAGACTTTGAGAATGGTGATTCAAGTGCTCAGAACTCCCGCGATTCGACCTCAATGGAGGTGTCTCCCCGCAAGAGTAAGAGGCCGATGTAGGATCACTGCCCCAGGCCCCATTAGAAGAGCCCGCGGATCCATAAAGAACAGTGGGCGTTTGTGCACGGTTAGTAGGGGTGGAGACAACAGAATGGATAGGGATTTTCTGATACATGCTCCAAGCAGCAGCATCCGTAGGGAAGTAGTCGAGGGAGAAAGCTGGTGTCTTCATCGACAATGGTGTTTGAGGTTGAGACATGTGCATTTCTGCATGGGAGACTGGATCTTGCGCTACAGATTCGTTGAAGATGCAGGACAACATGGCTAGCATCTGAACATCGCCAAGGGCTTCGAAGTGAGAGAAGAGATCTTCGATGAGCTGTTTCGCAAGAGGACTGTGGCCCCACTTTACCCGTCCTGACAGATTGTTGCTATCAAAACCTAGATCTACACCACTGTCAGAGCCACTATTACTGCGGCTCCGTCTTACTGCGTCCTTAGCAATGACAAGGATTGGCTCCCGGCGGTGAGTCTGGTCAAGTATTTCTAGAGGGATCTCATTGTGCAACAAGATTGAAGCATATCTCCATACATCAGCGAGGTCTTTGTAGCCATGCTTTTCCGCAGCTTTGGCATTATGCTCACAAACGTCTGGACCTGGTCCAAATATTGAATAATCTTTTGCGAGCTCCGCTTTTGATGGCAGCTTGTCTCTGACATTATGGATAGCGACAATATTCTTTGGCTTCGACGAACGTCCTCGACCAAGCCCAGTTCCGGTACCAGTACCGGTGCCAGTTCCTGTCCCAGCTGCACTTGACCTCTGAGATAATATAGTTGGAGATCCTCGTTTGTAACGACGACTAGACCGGCGGAAATACTCCGACATTGGAAATCGAGCTATCTGAAAGTGTTCAGAATCCGAGTCACTAGAAGATGATACATCTGACTCATCAGACGCCTCGGAATCATCTCTACTTTCAGAAGCAAGAGACATCGTCTTGATCCTTGGGACAGGAGAGGTATTGTTGTTCAAGCGGCCAAAGGTTTCAAAGACGGGGTCGCCCTTAGAACGAGCGTTATTCTTGGCTACCAAAGTTTCGAGTAGTGACTTAACTTTGTCCTCTTTCGGTGGAAAGAAGCACACAAGCCTGCCATCCCTCGAGAACCGAGCGCCACAAAGTCTTGGAAGAGGTACGTTCGCGTTCCGATTCATGGGAGTGAGCATATCTCCGGTGGCACTCGAGTCGAGTTCCTGAGACATCATCGCAGAAGCGCCAGCAGGAATTTCTCCTGCTTCATCATCACTTGAGCTTTCGCCGGCCAGGGCGTCAAGGTCGTCATCAATGTCCCCAACATCCTTGAAAAATGTTGTGCTTGCTTCGAGATCGACTTCTCCTAGGAGATAACAGAGGATTGCCTCGAGGCAACCTTGTTTTCGGGAGACAAATCCTGCAGCAATCTGTTGCACTTCTCTTTTCAACTTGTGATAGACTGCATCCGACATAAGGCCTGTTTTCCCCAGTGTAAAGTTCGGTGCCTTTACCTCAGGATATTGCTCTGGGAAGACTGCTGTCAACTTGATATAAATAGCACTCCCGTCTTCGCCCCAAGGACCATTCATTGAAGCAATTACTGTGCGCTTATCCATGTTGACGTCGTCAAAGCTGATCTTGGGTAATTGCCCATCGATTCGAATGATCTCCTCATGCAAGCTTTCGGGCGAGTCCCAATCTCCGTCCTCGTCAAACTCGGGATTGAGAAGGGACAGTCGTCTGGAGCTGGCTCGTTTCTGAGTCCTCGAGGAACTTTCATGCTTAGTTGTAAATTTGATACCGCTCATCCAACCAATCTGTTTCTGATTTTGATCGTCAGATGGTGCTGACTTATCTTTTCCTTTCATGACCGGTGCTCGAGTAATCATATGGGTCTTGGCAGAATGAGAGGTATTCATCTTCTTCATACCAGCACTCAATGCACTGACTTTGAATCCAGAACTTCCAGGTCGCGGGCCAGTGATGGTAGCAGCTTTCTTCTCAGTCGAGGCATTCTCCACGGTTCGGAAAGTCTTGTACACGGCACCTTTGCGGGTGACATTTAGCTTTTTGAATACCTGGCTTCCCTTGACATACCCCACACCTCGGAGCACAGCTTCATCGACTTGCTGTAGTCTTAGCTGATTGTCTTCACCCCAAGACACCAACTGGAATTCACGATTATCAACGCCGTCATCAACGTTTCCCCGACTTCTCCACAAGAACTCCTTGACTTTATTGTTTCCATGGCCTGGAAACGTAGCAACCGCTGGCGCATGGGAATCTTTTTCGAGCCCCCCATCCAATCTTCTCTCATATAGATGCAGATTTCCTGGGGTATCTTGAGGCATAGCTAGTAGACCCCAGCCAAAAGGAGTGTGCCTCGCTCTCCATACAGGGAAATCTGTCCGAATGATCCGCTCTGGCTCGTCAGCCTCGTTGCTGTAATCCCAGAACTTGATACTTTTGTCCAGAGAGCATGTCACAATTGCAGACGACCGAACCCGGTTCCAGTCAAGGCCATAAATCTTGGATTCATGCGCATTGATAGATCGCAGTGGCTCCGCTCCCTTGCGGTCGTCCCATATCCGCAACCACCGATCATGGGAAGAAGCCAGAATGTGCGAGTCTTGACGATTGTATTTGACCTGCGTCGCCCCCGCAAACCAGTCACAGAAAGTAAGAACTGGCTGCCTAGGTCGCCGCAAGTCCCAGCAATGTATGTAGCCATCTACTGCGCATGTCGCAAGCATGTCTGGGTGGTGCGCTGAGAAATTTATATCGGTGATAGCTCTTGTATGCCCTTGAAGTGTATGCTCAATCGCACCCTGAGAAACATCCTCTTGCATGTTTAGATTCCAAACCAATGCTTTTTGATTTGCTGTGCTGGCAACCCAGTAGTCTCTCGCCGCGAAGGGGGACCATTGTACGTCTGCCACAAGCCAAGGAAGTCCATGGCGAAGATGCCGTGGCGGATTCAGAGGGGAGTCGAGATCAATAATATCAAGCCCATCCGTTCTGTATAGTAGTTAGTTTTATCACCAACGTCTGCAAAGTTCTGGCTACATACGATGCGAGAGCAATGTCTCGTCCTGAGGGGGAGATTGTGGCCGAGCCTACTTTGCGCTCTACATGAATAGATAGGTCTGCCTCGAATGTCGTACTATCGAATGCAGACTTTATAGTTTTCCCTTTTCTCGACTCTTCCATGATGATAAGTAGTGTACCTTCGCACCATCTTCCAGTTCTTAGGTCATGGTTGTCGAGTGCTGGAGTATAGCAGTTGAGAATTTAGGAGCTTCCACCTTGCATTGTGCACGAGGAATGGGCTCTGGGAGCTACAATTATAAATTAAACATTATGGTTGGTATTTGAAACCCGTTTCCAAGAGCTGTGGGGGTCGTACAAATTGATTAAGGATTGGTTACAGTATCAAGCTTTCTCTTGTACCTTACGAAGTTAAGCAGATCTCTCTATATTTGACATGGTTGAGGATTTCGGGACTTGCCGCCCCCTCTATCAACTACAGCACAGTCTGCAGCCCATGCCGAGCCTTGTCTACGATCAACACTGCATATTCTCCAGCCTCTCCGCACAGTGATTACCAGGAGTGAATATCGACAAGCGAATCTTCTTTACTGTCTGCTATTCACTTACTTGGGACTTTCCTGACGTTGCACAACTCCCCATCAACCCTTGTCCTGCCCCTCCCCTCCAACCTCTTGCTCCTCAGCTTTCTTATCTTACATATATCACGAGGCTCAACTTTACTCAGGCTCAAGAGATAGTTCTCTCAGTAGAATCCCACAGCAGCCCTACAAAGACAGCGGATACACCAACATGGCCCTCCCAAAGCGAATCATCAAGGAAACTGAGAGGTTAATGGCTGAACCGTAAGAAGATGTCCCAGTTACCTGCGCAAGACAATGCTAATAGAATTTATGCAGTGTCCCAGGTATTAGTGCAGTTCCCCATGAAGACAACCTGCGATACTTCGATGTCTCGATACATGGTCCAAGCCAGTCTCCATATGAAGGTGCGAATACCCGGTAGTTTTATACCCTTTGTTCTAACAATATCCCAGGCGGCATCTTCAAGCTCGAGCTATTCTTGCCAGACGACTATCCCATGACCCCACCCAAAATCAGATTCCTTACCAAGATCTACCATCCCAATATCGACAAGCTTGGTCGTATCTGTCTGGATGTCCTCAAGAGTATGTCAAAGGCCTCCATTCTCTTGTTCCATGCTAACAGAATCTCCCCTAGGTAACTGGTCCCCTGCCCTCCAAATCCGAACTATCCTTCTTTCTATTCAAGCCCTCCTTGGTGCCCCAAACCCCGATGACCCACTGGCCCCTGATGTAGCCAAGCGCTGGAAGGAGGATGAGCCTGCTGCTATTGCTACAGCAAAGGAGTGGACACGAACACACGCTATGGTTTAAGGGATAGAATTTGGAGTGATGACTCACAACTAAGTTGATGAACGATGATACGAGATATTGATGAGAGCTACGAGAAAAACAGCGGGAAACGGCGGTGCTGAACTCTTAGGTGCTGTTGCAAGCGCTGCGTTATTAACGTAACCGAGACCCTTTCTTTTGGCGCTTCATGGGTCTCTTCGGTTAAATAGAGGCCTGGAAGGGCTTGGAGACAGAATCGAACGTTTCATTACTCCAGGGCTGCTTCTCTTTTGTTTTAGATTTTCTTCCGATAAAGCGTTCTCCATGAGCATGCGGATGTGCATCCATAAGGACCAAGTGATCCTCGTATTATAGGACGTCTTCCCTTTCTATCCCCATCCGCAAAATTAATATTCCCGAGCTCTCTTCCAATTTTCCACATCTCTTCTTCGCGCTATATAGTTTAGCTGCACATCTCTCCAGATCAGTACCCTGGGATCTAAAGTTTCCACTTGAGATAAACAGAGAGCCGCGGTATTGTCATCAGAAGGTTACTTCAATGACTGTGCTCTAGAATCTCAAATGGGAACATTTTCTTGGGTCACGTGTTTCAAGTCCATCTCTACCAGCCCAATTTGACTTTTGGGACTTTCTATTCTTGAACACCTTGAACTAGAAGACGGAGGGGAAACTCTAGCCAGCATTAATACGTCGCTTTGTGAGGGCCCTCAAACCGGCATCAGGTCACCATGTCACAAAGCCCAGCCAAGACCCCTCCAAGACCCCGCTTTCCCAAGGAACTTCAAGAAATATTCTAGCTACTATAGGCCTAGAGCATGAGACGTGAAACCAGAGTCCTGGGACCGAAGACGACACACCTTTCCAGGGGTTCAATAAGGCTCTGGTATGCACTCATCCAGCGTGAAAAAATAGCTCCAAGCCTCTTCCGACGGGTCCGGTAATGCCACTGGTTTCTTTGTGTACAGTACAGTATGAAGTCGTAAATGAAGTTAAGCCCACCGAGGCAGGAGCAAAGGCTTGGGTTGATGTATCACCCACAAGTAGAAAGGTGCTTAGTGACCGATTTCTTCATTTCTCTCAAAGTCCCAGGTTGTGCATGTATTTAGGTCACTTATTCTATCATCTTTACTATGCAACTACCAGCTCTCGGAACAAGCTCCACAAATTATGACGCCTCAATCCCTCGACGGCGTTCTGGCGGAGAAGTCAACAATGGGCCAATAAGCCCGGCATATACGTTGGATTTGAAATCCCGATTCAGCTGGCTTTCATCGGCTAGCCTCAAGGGCAGATACTGCATCCCAGACTATTCAAAACTTCCCGCATGAGCCCGGGAGACTCCATGAGTGAGCTTTCAACGACGAGTTCACAAAGAAGTAATGACGCCTCGAAATAGTCCTCGATTTCAACCTAGCACATGTTTGACGTTTGATCACATTTCAACATGAGGTGAAGGTGTATTCAAGCCACGAGATCTAGATTATGAAAGGAAGGATACTTTCCGAGTCTAGAACTAGCCCCAACTCTCAACAACTCCAGGAGTTGAAGGCATTGCCCTAGAGCAATTTGTAGCGCGACTAATCTAAGGAGCTTAAAGTCACACCGCTCTCAACTAGCCTTCTGCTTAGCTTTAATTAGCATCTTTCCTCCAAGTCTCGTCAATTAAAGATTGTCATTCTCCGGACTTCTCGTTCGCTCTCCCCGCCTCTAGCCTTTTCACTACGGCCAGCAACCGAGGCTTCATTCACTGAAACTCCACACCTGCTCTTTAGCTTTGTTTTCTCATTGCCTCTTATTTCTCACAGATATTGGATATTCACACGCCCGTTCGCTTTTAGAAGCGCTTTATGCTTGCATGTAGGCCCTCTTTCGTCCGAAGGTTCATGGGTATCCTCTCAGAGCCTGAAAGAATTAGCCAGACCAAGAATGCATTCTAGTATATTCTGTCGCCAAAATCCAGTACAGCTCAGGGTCGAGGACAATCAGGTGTCAGAAAATATATTAGACTAGCCTATCGAAGCCAGCCCTTTCCAGCTTGATACTAAGGAGCGAATTTGGTCTTCTGGATGGAGCTTAGAGTATGCCGCTTTCGAGCTTGGCATGTCCTAGCTGTTCCTTGGCCCATCCCCCTCCCCAAGAGCCAAAGCTTCCTCCACTCCACCCTCCAAATCATGGAGAAGTGCCTCGGTATTCTGGGTGAGAAACAGCCTAAAGGTCGATCGCGAGTCGGACTACAAACTCCAGCATGTTTTTGTTGAATGGAAATAGGGTAGAGGCAAGGAGTGCATCCTTCACCCCCGACCTCTTGTGAAGTTTTAATCTCTATTTGGGATAACTCGACCCTCTTTATTTTAATGTGCCAGCCGCTGAAACTTGAACCCACCTGGACACTCACTTGGGCAGAGCATATATGAGAGTAGTTTCTCTCCTAAGAAAACGATATTCCTCCTTTGAACGTCTTTCCCCTAGGAATTTCGAAGTAAAGAACTGTGTGAGAAGGCACAGACCTCAGACAAAAGATGGCCACACACAACAACACCGCGACTTCGGACCATTCGACCTCTTCTCTGGATAAGGACACGGTTGGAGAGAACACCAATAACATCCAGACCATCAGAACGATCTCACAGGTCCCTAGGAATCCAAACTATTATGAGAAAGATGGGCTTAGGACTTATAGCGACCACGAGGACCACGAGCATGAGCCTCCGGTAAGTTTTCCTGGACTCGATCTGGTCATGAGTATTTAGCTGAGAGCGTGTATAGATGACATTTACACGTATGATGTCGCTCATCGCAATGGCCTTCTTGTGGACAGGTTCTCAAATCCCTGTCTATCTCTTTGGTAAGCTCTCACCGAATTATCGTTTCTAAACCCTCCACTGACTTCAAAAGGTGGCATCCCGCCTATCATCTACGGCGATATTGGTGGAACCGATCGATGGGTCTGGTTTGTCCTTGGAAACTTGCTCGCTCTTGCAGCTGTATGCCCGTTCGTTGGTGCTCTCTCTGACTTGATCGGACGACGATGGGTCGCTATCTCAGGAGGCACTCTCATCATTATCGGCATGATCGTTTCATCGACAGCACAAACCATGAACACTTTCATTGGTATACCCCCCTAACCAAGTATCTCACTACTTCTAAGTACTAACATGATGCCAGCCGGAATGTCGATTGCAGGAGCTGGCGCCGGAATCAATGAACTGACCGCACTCGCCGCTACCTCTGAGCTCGCGCCTACATCAAAACGTGGAAAATACGTCGCTGTTCTGATTTTCACTATCCTTCCCTTCTGTCCTTCCGTACTCTGGGCTCAATTGATCGCCGCCCATTCAAACTGGCGATATGTCGGCCTGGTCTGTGGTGTGTGGGCGTTCATCGGAACTGCTTTGACTGCCATCTTCTACTTCCCCCCGCCGCGAGTCAACTCTACCGGCCTTTCTCGCCGCGAGGTTATCTCCCGCGTGGACTTCGCTGGTGGCTTCCTTTCAATTGTCGGCATGATCTTGTTCATCGCTGGTCTGCTTTGGGGTGGCTACCAATACCCATGGACCTCTGCTCATACTCTGGTTCCTCTCCTGCTGGGTGCGGCTTTCCTCGTTGGCTTTGTATTCTGGGAGATCTACGGTGCGAAGTGGCCTATGTTCCCCGCTCGCCTTAAGAAGGAGCCTAGGATTCTCGCTCTTACACTTGTCATTACCTTCATCTCTGGCGCCAACTTCTTCTCCGTGCTACTTTTCTGGCCGACTCAAGCCTTCAACATGTACGGCCACGATCCAGTTGGTATCGGAATCCGCGGTCTGCCTATCGGATTTTCCATTCTCGTAGGCGCCTGTGTTTGTCTCTGGTTCCTCTCTGTCTTCCGTGGCGGCAATAGGTGGCTTATGTTCGGAGCCTCCTGCCTGATGACCGCTGGATGCGGTGCTTTGGCCGCCGCCAAACTTGACAACATCAACGCCGTTTACGGCATCCTAGTTGTTGCTGGGCTTGGTATCGGCGGTATTGTCGTCCCAGCCTCCATCATTACCACTATAATCTGTCCCGACGACCTGATCGCTACTATCGCTGCACTCACACTCGCTATTCGTGTCATTGGCGGAGCCATAGGCTATACCACATACTACAATGTGTTCTACAACAAGTTAGTACCCGAGCTCACATACTACATGACTGTCGCTTGCGTCGAAAACAACATCTACCTGCCAGAACAGATCATAGAGATTGCTACGCTTACAGGAAATGGTCTGCTGAAGGAGATGCTGAACTTGCCCTATGTGGGTGGTGATCTCGTTGTTTATGAACAGCTTGTTGCAGCGGGACAAACTGCATTTGCTAAAGCCTATCCTTGGGTTTATTATACAAGTATTGCTTTCGGCGGTGTCTCTTGCATTGCTGCATTTTTCTTGGGGGATATCAGTCCATACATGGATGATCATGTTGCTGTCGTTATGCACTAAGTTGGTGCAAAAACTTTCGTTATGATAATTATGAGATGGAGCAAGGGTCTGGATCCTGAAATAGCAAGCAAACCCTTACTTTATCAAAGCCGAATTTTACAAATGAACACAGTGATATTTAGTGAGGGTTTAATTATTGATTAAAACAATTTGTAGATAATAAATGTATATATATTTGCCTTTGCAAATAAAAATTTAAAAGAGTATTAAGAATAGATTTACTTTAGTTTTATTGAAATTATCTTTACTTGTTTAATAAGAAAACTATAATACTATTTGTATTGGTTTACTTGAAAGCTGTGTTTGCTATATAATATTAATTATCTTACTTTTACTTTTATAAATTACTTTTATAAATACAGCAAAGTTATTTACATATATTAATTAAATCTAGGGATAGTAAGGATAAAAAATAGCTTTGAGCTTTCTTTTTTCTTTTTACTTCTTTTATTTTAAATTCTAGTTTTACAGTAAACTTTACAAACGGCTTAATCGGCGTTCAAAAAAGCTCGGGAGCCCGAAACCCGGCGTTGCGGGGTGCTTTCTAGTGCTGCGTTCTTGTGAATCAGAAACGAATATATTCTTAGCTCTCATAACAAGCCGATATTCTGATATATTTTCCCTATCGCGTTCCTCGAACCCTTTCCAAGCCAAAGATCTTTAGAAAAAATTATCGGCTGATATCTTTCACCGCCTACAATGGTTTCTTACAAGGAAATACAAGCCTCTAACGCACTCATCAACGATGCAACGGCCCCAGGCGTCGCTGTCTTCGTCGGCGGTACATCAGGCATTGGAAAGTTCACGGTTAGGGCCTTAGTCGCTACGGGTGCGAGCGTGAGAATCTACCTAGTTGGGCGCAAGAGCTCTGAAGATCGCACGCATGCTTTCATCCAGGAGTTGCACGCCATCAACTCCAAGGCGGAAGTCATTTGGACCGAAGGCGAGGTCGCGCTCCTCACGGAAACAAAAAGAGTATGCGAGGCCATCAAAAGTAAGGAGTCACGCGTCGACTTACTGTTTCTTACCACGGGCTACGCCCCATTCGGCACACGCAGGGAGACTCCTGAGGGGTTGGAAATCGCTCAGAGCCTGGAGTACTACTCGCGAATGCTGTTCGTTCTCCATCTCCTCCCCCTCCTAGGCGAAGCGGAAGCCCCCAAAGTCGTCAGCGTTCTGGCTGGTGGGCATGAGCGGGCGACTGTCGACTTGGACGACTTGGACTTGAGGAAGCCTGGGAATTTTGGCGGCATAAAGGCTCAGATGCAATACACAGCTATGAACACGACGACTCTGGAGAAGCTGGCCAACGACAATCCCAATGTGACGTTCATCCACTCCTGGCCCGGGTGGGTCAACACAGGAAATGTAAGAAGGGGTTCAGATCCGAATTCGATCATGGCCTGGTTCGTCTGGCTTGTCCTTGAGCCCCTTATTGGCATATTTTCGTTTAGTGATGAGGAGTCTGGACAGAGGCATTTGTTCCAAAGTACTAGCGCTGCTTTTGGCGGTCGTGGCGTAGTATGGAAGGGCAAGCCAGGTATAAATTCGCTGGAAAAGCCGGCTGATGGACTATTTCTCGTCAATTACAAGTGCGACTGTACTCCGAATGCGACAGTCATGCCTCGGCTTCGAGAGAAGGCGCTGGGAAAGATTTGGGACCATACACAGGAAGTTCTTCGACCATATTTGTAGACTGGGGAGTCTCCTTCGTTACCCTATAATGTTAGCGAGCTCTGTTTAGTAGATGGGTTCATCAAGGAAACCTGGTTTAGTTCACAGCGAGCAATCGATTCAGCTGACAATGTTGGCCAGCCACCTAAGTAACCTCATTTCTCCACTCGCATATTATTATCAAGTTATAGAAGTTACTAAATTCTATCTTACTCCAAGATTCACTCCGCTTGCCTCGTTTATCACACTATAAGAGAACTAAATACTGCAGTAATAGCTCCTAATTATTAGGATAGAATTATATTTTATGTTTGAGCTAAGTATATATTAATAGATTCACACATGCTATAACTATAATTAGAAAGCAATTACTTACTCTGTTTGTTAAGAAAGGTAGGTAAACTTAAATAACTCAAAAATCCATTTGATTATATAGATCATGGCTCATATAGCCTATTAAGTATATGAATCAAAAAACTAACTATTAAAACATATATCAATATTGATACTCTTAAACTGTCAAAGTGTAACGAGCTATAGTGTGAAATTTGCGTTCTCAAATCTAATTCCGTCCAAGTGTAATACATGCTGTGTTCATTTCCTCAAGTCGTGAACAACCTCATCAGCGCACTCGTAGTCCCCAGCCCAGCATTTCTTCACAACATCACCACCCGGCACCCCATCCAGAGCAGAAAACTGTCTTCCATTGAACCGCCTCACGATTTCTGGCTCGTCCTTCCAAGGATCTAGCTCCGGAAAGGGCGGATGACCTTTTATCATGAAGTAGATAGCTAACCCCAAAGCGAAAATATCAGTCTTTCGATTCGCGTCATTTGGATCTGACCGTGGCATCGTTGACTTGACACCCTCAGCCGAATCACCATTAAGGTGAATTGTACCATCGGAATGCAGAAGTCTCCCTTGAAAGTCGCATAGTTTAACGTTCAAATCCTTGTCGAGGAGCAGATTGCCAGCACTAATATCGCAATGAATGACTCGTTTCGTGTGAATATACGCAATAGCCTCTGCAGCCTGCAATGCCCATTTCAATCTCTCCTGTATCGGGGGTTGCGGGTCGGCATTATAGAGATAATCAGCTACTGATCCATTGGGCATATGCTCGAGCAACAGCCCATCCTCGTGTTTCCCCAGAAAGCCAACGACTCGACGATGCTGTCCTAAAACACCCAGGATCTGTTCTTCAACGCTAAGACCGATGAGCTGGCCTTGCCTCAAGATGTTGTACATCTTTTCTTTTGCAAAGCCAAGATCTGGGGGCTTTTCCAAGGGTAATTGAGGGTATTTGAGGACAGTATTCTCGTCGATGAGACCAATGAAGCTATTGCTGCCCGAAGCAATAACGCTTTTGACTCCACGTGGATACCAAGAGTATAAAATGATATCGGGCTCTGGAACTTCCATGGTTGGCTTAGGATTGAGGAAGGTCTGGATCGCCTTGCTCTCGTCTGTTGTTTTCGATGATTGTTTTGTGGTTGTGTGAAATTAACGGGGTAAGCTCTCAGCGGGATCCCTAGAATCTTAAGGCAGCAAGCCACCCACGTGTAGATTGTAATTTGGGCGCGGTTTAGGATTAGCGCCATGAAGCGCACCTGGTAATTATACTTCATAAATCATGCTGAGCTTGACAAGGTAAACAATTATTTTTATCCAAACAGTCAGGTAAGTGCTATTTCTCACTTCAGGACCCTAAGAACCCACCCCTTCGGCTACCCCAAAAATTCCATCTCACTGACCATTGAGGACATGACTAATCAGTGACGTTCTCACAAAAGGGGTTCCATAGATCCAGCTCCACAAGTCATCAATGCTAGAAACATCCGTGTTAGCTTGTGGAAGGAAGGTGACAGCTGTTTGAGTCTAATACCTGACAGGCTGACAACTCATCAACATTTCGAGCAGACCCCACCGTGGATAGTGGACTTCCCAAAAGAAGAATTGTCTTTAGTTCCCTGGCACGCAGGAGTGCCAACATCTTTGCAAGGCCTGATATTATATCGGACCAATGTATGCTTTGGTTAGTTGGTGCAGTTTCTGTACTCCTGCGTAATAATATCTCTCTCGCATATCTTGAAAGCTTTGGAGTCTTATAAATACATCAGCTCTACTGATATTGCTATATCAGGAAGGCTTGGACGCCTTACCGTGGTATATGACGGATAATCTGCGCTTTGGAGTGGTCTGGAAATATCTAAAGGAATGTTGCTGTCCTTTTGCGAGAAATACTTGTTAAGTATACACTCGATGTGAAATATAACTGACGTAACTAATAAGCAGAAAATATCAGGCACCAGTAGAGCTAAGACAATGAACCAATCGTAATAGGTTTTTAGATACTGATCGTTTGAGTCATAGAAATGCTTGGCCAGGCCAGGCATACGCAGGGACGTGAAGATTCCGCAGCTGACTTGCATCAAATCCCGAATACGGGAGGTTGAATCCAGCAAAAAGTACCTTCGTACCCTTTGTATATCTAGTCCTCTGGTGCATACGCCAATACTCTAGTAATAGCTGGTTATACTTGAATATAAGCACTGAAATTAGGTAGGCAGTGTCAAAAATCGTCGAGTATCGTTTTCTAATCGATCGTAACCTTATAGGCATCAATCTCGACGTTGGCCCAGCTCCAGAGAGAGCATCATGAGTATCAAACCGGTGCAGGGCCCAATAAAGCAGTACACCGTTGAGTATCCCTATGGCTTGGGTGGCAGAGACTTGGTTGGGGCGGGCATTACTGCAATGGTCGTTCGCCTTGATGCTGTCCTAAAGTTCACCAACTCCACCGACCCATCGTTCCGAGAGAGAGAGAAGCGCATTTACCAACGCCTGGGACATGATAACAATGGGGTAGTTCGATATTACGGAAGCCTGAATGATTCGCTTATCCTACAATACGCCTCTAATGGCTCTATAAGACAATATCTGACGAGACAATCCGAGCTAGTTCCACTCTCACTTCAACTTCGTTGGGTGGAATAGATCACCCGCTCAATGGCTTTCGTCCATTCCAGAAACGTCTTACATGGAGACATCTCCTGCCACAACGTCTTCCTTGATGAAACCCTCAACACAAAACTTGGCGACTTTGCTGGATCATCGATTGACGGAGAAGCCCCTCTCATTTATTATGAGAGTAGCCATGGGCACCCTGAGATGCCAGACATCTCGATCAAAATCGAGGTGTTTGCCCTTGGCTCTACTTTCTATGAGATCATGACAGGCTCCAAACCTTATAACGGGCTCCCTGATCCAGAGATATGTGAGGCATACCGTCAAAGGAATTATCCCAGCCTATTTTCCTTAGCTGCTTTCGAAAATGACATTGCCAAATGCTGGAGTCAAGGGTATGAAAGTGTGGATGAAGTGGTCGAGGATGTGAAGGCCGAAGGTACCATAATAACTTTAGTTTATTTCGATTGCCAACGCTAACTATTTCCAGTTACTACCAAGTGCAAACCTGTCGCGCAGATCCAAGCATCCCATTCTTGCCAGGCTTGAGTAATATGCGCCTATTGAGATAGAATTCGGTTTACGACTTGTCAAGTGGCTGTCAGAATACATGAATTATACGTGTGCGTATCATGCCTATAACGGATTCGGCCAAACATGCTACGTATATCCAAAACAGACATTCGCACATCTCCCCAGTCTCCCAGCCTTATATAGAAATAACATCTAAGCTGGGTATTCGACGTAGGGACCGGATCATCCAGAGGTAGATCACGGCCGAAGAGCAAGTTCTGACCATCCTCCATGCGTGATTTCAGATATGCGTTACAAAATTCTAGTTCGCGCTTTTTGTGATGATTTTCAAACTTTGCTACCGAAGTTTGCAGCCAGAAGGCATTAAAGCCGAGTGTACAGTAGCATGTCTTCTCGGCTAGTACCGGATTGCTGAATAAATCTCTGCACAAGTGTACTAGAGCACCTCGAGTTTACTTAGTCGAGGCAAGAGAATATCTCGATACTAAGTTGCTTTAACTTATCCTCTAGAGCGTCTATTAATTAAGTATAGATAAGGCAAAACCTACTCTATTGGTCCTGGGGGTTTTCTCGGACTATATAATCTGTATGTTAAGCTATAACTTTAATACTAACACGATACTACTTGAAGCTCTAAAGCCTTCCTAATAACCTGACCCAATTCCACTTGGCATAATGGTAGAGAGATTCGAAGTCTCTCTCATCGCTTTTAGAAAGCTGCGGGGATGGTTGAGGTCTCGCATAATACAGTCGTTTGAAAGTCGCGAAGCGTGGAAGGGTAAATTCGGTACCAAGGATGGATTCAAGCTCATAGGTGAGGAGAGCTCATGGGTAAGCCTTAACCTCACCCTCAATTTTTGAACGTTAAATCTGAGATCTTGTTTTTGAAGTATTTATTCATCAGTATATTTTGTCCCCCAGGTTTCTTCCTATGTGCAGGTTTCAAAGAGCCGGGGTATATCCACACTATTACTACCTATCATTCAGCCATCCTCATCACAAAACAGCTACGGCTCCCAATCCAACACTTAGAACTACACCCACAAGCCAGCTATTTCCTGACACATGCAATCTCGCGGCCTTGCCCGTAAACATCGTCCCATTAAACCCCGGTGTGCCCGTCCCCCCAACTTGCACATAACTCGCCGTCTTACTCCCGCTTCCCCCGCCCGCACTTGTGAAACCCCCTACACTCGCAATAACCCCCCCTAAGCCACCTGCACTCGTCATCCCCATAACCACAGTGCTCTTTGCACCTTCCGCCACCAATCCACTCGCTGCTCTCGTCACTGAACCCCCGACTACGACACTTTGGCCACCAGCCATCAAGCTCATTAACGTGCCTGAGACAATGACTGCGGGGCCACCGGCTCGGAGAGTTTGCGAGCCACCGTTGACGATGTATTCTACTTGGCTGGTTGTTACGGCTGTTGGGAGGATGGCGGAAATAGGCAACGTGCTGCCTGATATGACGACGGATTGGCCGCCTGAGAGGAGACTGACTACTGTGCCTTGGAGCGTTACAGGGGAACCGCCCGCCTGGAGGGTTTGCGAGCCGCCGTTGACGAGATAGGCGATTGTAGATACTGGAGTAACGGGCGTGGAGATGATGGATGCCACGGGTTGTAAGCTGGTCCCGGTTCCTACTTGGATGCTAGAGCCGCCGATAGCGAGGGAGAAAACGGTGCCGGAGAAGGTGATGGCTGAGCCGCCTGCGGAGAGAGTTTGTGATCCGATTGTGTAGGCGGAGGATCCGGGAGCTACTGCAGCTGAAGTCGTTGGTGTAGGCACAGGTGCATTGTTAGAAATGCCAGGATCGATGGGAATTACGGATGTAGTGCCTAGTGCTGGATCCTGGGGGGATGAGGTTGATACTGATGGATCGTTTGAGGTGGCAGGGTCCTTCGGAGAAGTTGGGCTCGCAGTGGTCCCTGGGTCGATGGATACTACAGGGTCAATTGACGTCGCTGGATCGATGGTAGCGGCAACTGGAGTGCTAGACGTTGAAGAAGATGTGCTAGTCCCTGGATCAACAGACGGCTGGGTTGGATCTGCACTCGGTGTGGAAGTGGCTATTGCTGGCGTCACTACTGGGATAGCTTCAGCAGAGCTAGAAGTCGTCGATGGAGCAGCAGCTGAGGTCTTGACTGCCAATAGACCATTGCCCACTGCCAAGGTCCACGGTGGGTCAAAGAAGGCACTGAGTCCTGGAATGCAATTTTCGTAGGCAGGGTTCATCGAGAAAACTTGTCCGGGTACTGACAAAAATGGTTCACAAGGATTGTAGGTAAGTGCTAAGGTAGAAATAGACTGCGTCTGAGGAGCTACCGTTACCGTCAAAGTCGGATCGATACTTTCGAGATGTCCAGCCCCAAGACTCGAGGCAGCACTCTGAGCTGCTGGAAGATCGGTGAAGTACCCGCCAGTATATAGGGGAACGCTGTAGAAGGTCCCAACAGTGGCTGCACAACCGGAGCTGTGGATTACATTAGTCACTTAGAATACAGAAGGGCTGATATTGAACATACACTGTACCAAAGCTAGCTTCTGTAAATCTCCAATAAGGTGGGTAGAAGTCAGAAGCGGTGTTGATAAAGGAATAACTAGTCGATAAGTCTCCAGGGTTGAAGGCAAGTGTTGTTTCACGATACACCGTGTTACCCAAGGTTGAGCACAAGTCATCCGCAAAGATGGTATGAAATGCAACATAGACCGAGGGTGAAATGCTGTCTACATTAGTAGTGAAGAAAAATAGTACATTTAGCCCGTACTTACAAGGTGTAGTTGTTGGAATTTACCAGCGTTGCGGCCGCGGGAGATGGGGCAGGTGTGGGCCATCTGGAATTGTCAGTACAGTACATTCCAGGTTACTACTTCAAGGTGGCTCGAAGTGAGGGCGAGTTGTAAAATAAGGAATTATTGCATACTGAAAGACGGAAACAGTTCCACCGTGGACAACGCAGGAACTGCAACACTCGGGGTGACCAATTGCGGATGGGTTGAACTTATAAGTTGGAATATAGGAAGCCGACGTGTACGGGGGAAATGTGGTCCCAGACGACACAGAGGGTGGATATGCAGCGCCATCAGTTACTGGAGCAGTCAAGAGCCATTGGCCGAGATCGTTATCCTCCACAACAGCACAGTGAGTCCAAGTTGGATCGTTAAGAGGTACACCATTGCCAGGAATACCTGCATATCGGTTGTCGTACGTGTAAAAGTTTGGCGAATAGTACTGGGGATAGTCTGGTTCCTGTCCATCAGGTCTATTGCAAATTCTCCACCCATCACCACCTGCACAGAAATCCAAAGTCATGACAGTAGTTGAAGGATATGATGTTGGCAAGGGACTCGTTGTGCTAGGTGGCGTTGTGATAGTAGCTGGAATACTTGAGCTCTTAGCTGTAGTCGAACTTGAAGTAAAAATTGTACTAGAGGTAGTAAACGAAGCGGAATTTGAGGCGGGCCGTGATGCTGAGTTTGCGACTGCTGAAAAGAGTGCTAGCAGAAGCAGGGTGCTGTGAACATGGCGAAGGGAAGCCATTGTGAATCGTGACCGCGACCTGATCTCTTCCAAGGACCAGAGAAAGTAAACCCAGAAAACCCAGAACGAGAGACGTAGACAAGAATCGGTGGAGATAGAGAAATCTTGAGGTTGATGGGTAATATCCAGATTTAACAGTTCCCTAGCTCTGGTAAGCCGCACAGTGAAAGTTTTCTGACCAGGTTCCTAACTGCGCCGCAAGCCAACGGGTCGTTGACTTCGTTCAATCAAATGGAGATGATGGTCGCGAGCCTCGAGCCTCGACCCCTTTCTTAAGTCTTTCCGATGTATCTAGCATCACCCTGCGACCCGATCGAGCCCAGCTATCATAGCTATCACACCAATCACTCCTACAGTATCCGCTCGCTTCACGGTGCTTACAACGTATGTTGTTGTACTCCGTACAGTATAGTACCGTTATTGTTGTCTGTTCTGTACCTTGCAGTTTGCTGCAAGGTCCCGCCGCCGCCCCGCATCAGGCTACTCCCTCTTTGCCCTCCTGTAACGAGGTAATCTTAACTTCATAAGTACAGTACTAACCTCGTAAGTACCAGCCCTCCAAGTTTTCAAGGTCTCGTCCACGTTCTTCTTCCCGAAAATACGGCACAGCAGTCATATCAACGGCGAGTGGCTGCATCGTGTAAATATGCTCACAAAAAATGAACCGGCATTTTGGATGAAATCACGGCCTCGGAATGAATGTCGGGGCTGCAAATCTTGAAGGAAAACAAGCAAATGCACCAGTCCTGTAATTATAACTATACCGCAGTCACATAAGGTAGATGTAATTCAACTGCCAATAATAAGTAAAGAGCCGGTCATAAGGGTGAACAGTTATTTTTTCGCCCCACATGTTAATAGTCGGTGCGCCTTCTACTATGCATTCGCTTATAGTCGGCGGAAGCAATCGTCCCGCGGAAGCAAAAGTGTCCCGGTTCGATTTTGAACCTCCTAGAATTTCCTATATAATTATACTATAAAACTAGGCCCAAAATAATCTAAAAAGACACAAAGTCTACATTTGCCTTAAATATATCCTAAAATAAATCTAATAATCCTATATGCAATTCTATATCCAATAAATCGACTAAAACTAGTGCTAGCAGCGGGCTTAACTCTAAATAACTAGCTACCTCGTCGCGCGGGTATTGCTTTGCTTCTAATTATATATTTATATCGCTATTGCTATTGCTAGCTTATGCTTTTAAAGCTTAAGATTTAATCTCGCGAATAGTTTATATAAGCTCTAGATAAGCTTCTTCTATAGTCTAGAATTACTTATATAAAGTAGGATTCTTATCTAGCTTATAAATAGGAACTAGATCTAAGAGCTTTAGAAGCTCGTTTTAAAGCTTATAGATTTATAATCGCTATATTCTAGCTTTCTCTTCCTTTTTAGCTTATATATTAAGAATAGCAGCCTAGTAAGGGTATAATCCTCTAGACTATATACTTACGGTTATAATATAGCTATAGGGTAAAACATACTAATATTAAATTAACTAACTAGCTAAGAAGAAGGTTAAGGCTTAAGCCTTCTTTTATATAAGCGAAAGTAGCCTCGCTTATAAACTAGTCTACTTCTATTAGCTTTAGCCTAGACTATACCTTAGCTAATTAAGTTATATCCTTAAACTAGACTGACTGGACTAGACCGAAATTCGAGACCAGACTAGACCAGACCGGTTTTTGGTCCGTAAAATCATAAAATAGTCTGCAAAAAATTATTTCGGTCTATAAAAAGAGGTTTAGTCTAGTCTAGTTTAGTTTAGTCTAGTTTTCGGTTTGCATTTCTATAAAATAGTCTGCAAAAAGAGGTTTAGTCTAGTCTAGTTTAGTTTAGTCTAGTTTTGGTTTAGGCTAGCCTAATATATTTAGTCTTTTTTAATAGATTTAAAAGATTTTAATTATTAATATTAAAAGAGTAATAGTTAATAATAATAGTAATATAGTTATAAACTTAAATAAAGCTTTA